>MU863926.1:0-242033 GCA_033296885.1 Triangularia verruculosa | reverse complement strand
CACACACACACACACACACACACACACACACACACACACACACACACACACACACACACACACACACACACACACACACACACACACACACACACGAGCCAGGAGATCGGCAATAAAGATGACATACAACGAAAAGGAACCCAGCTTTTGGAGTCCGAGGACGTGGACGAGGAGGGCGTGGCTGATCTTTGCGACAGTGATCATCCTCATTGTGATTGTGATTGTGGCAACGGTGGTGGGAGTGAATGCTACGAGGAATAACGGTGGTGGTGATGGTGGTGGGAACAGGACCGAGGAGTTGGCGTTTATCGATACGCACCCGAACTACACGAAGTTGGATTACCAGTTGATTGACACATGTGAGTTTGATGTATAGTCAAGGTTGACACCGAGACTTGAGACTAAACCGTGGGATAGACCTCCCTTCCAACTTCTTTAAGAAGTTCACCTACTTCAACACTTACGATCCTTGTAAGCCTTCACCTTTTTCTCCCGGGAAGTCTTTTAACTGACAAACATCTCCAGCCAGGGGTTTCGTCCACTACGTCTCCCCCGAAGACGCCGCAGTCTACAACCTCACCACCGTCAACGCAGACACCATCAACATCCGCGTCGACACTTCCCGCGACAACGCCACCACCGGCCGACACTCTGTACGGTTAGAATCCAACCGCCAGTACGAATCAGGCCTCTTCATCTTCGACGTGAAGCACACCCCTGTTGGATGCGGCACCTGGCCCGCTCTCTGGCTCACCGACCCTTCCCCCGGCGCCTGGCCCGCCAACGGAGAAATCGACATCATGGAATCTATTAACCAAGGCACTAACGGTAACCTCGTGGCACTCCACACCACCGAAGGTTGCAACGTGAAGCGCGTCCGTCGGGAGCTGACCGGCGCGATCGGAGCGGAGGACTGCTGGAATGAAACCAACCACAACGAGGGATGTACGGTCAAGGGACCTAAGAACACCTTTGGGCCGGATTTTAATGCCGGTGGAGGAGGTGTGGTGGCGTTGGAGTGGAGGAAGGAGGGAATCAGGAGTTGGATTTGGCCTAGGGGGGGAGTGCCGAGTGATATCAACCTCAACGTTGCTGCTCTGGGGCAGGGTCAAGGGGGAGTAACGACGAGGCCGGATCCGAGCGCCTGGGGGTTGCCGTTGGCTGATTTCCCGAACACGAGATGCGATATGGAGCAGCACTTTAGGAACCAGAGCTTGATTGTGAACATCAATATCTGTGGTGACTTCATCACGGAGGATATTTGGGCGGAGAGTGGGTGCAGTAAGTTGACGCTTCACATATGAGGGAGAGATACAGGGATATCTTTGAACTGACGAAACGCGAAAAATACAGACCGTGGCATGAGCTGCACGGATTTCATTGCACACAATCCCAAGGCGTTTGTGGATGCCTTTTGGGAGTTTGGTTCGTGGCAGGTATGGGAGGCTACCTAGTTAGGTATTGATCTGAGGAAAGAGACGGAAACGAATTAATGATGGGAAAAGGAAAAAGCTCAATGGATAGTGTGATGATAGTCATGATACTTTTTGGTACGGTGGGAAGCCGGGATAGGATATTACCCAGGATATTTTAGAGAGTCTTGTCTACCTCGATGTTAGTTAGGTCTGTCGTGGATGGATTACGTGGAGGGAGCTTAGAACTGTTATGTTGTGGAATATACATGTGGTTTGCAGTCATTAGGTTCTCTGGCTTTGTCTATTTGTTACAACTACCAACTACAGCTATGTCTACGAATACTGTTTTGACAGGGCAGGGAGCTGTCACCGGATATCGTTACGTTGTCGGAAGGCAGGTGGGCAGGAAGCTATGTTACTCTCGAGAAATAGGTGTCGTTATCGGTCAAAGGCTGCTTGGGAAAGGGAGGAAGCCATTCCATTCATTGTAAGTAAAGGGGGCCCGCTATAGAAAGGACGAACAGGTCTTGACAATTGAAGAAACGAGAACAAAAGTAACACAACAAAAAGTTAAAAATAAGAGAGAACATAGTTCGTCCGAAGAATAGTAGAAAAAAAAGGGGGGGAAGAGAGGGAAAAATAACAACAATAATCGTTCAGGCTTTCTTGAAAAGCAACCACCACCCCCGTCTATCCACCCCGAATCATCTTTCCGCGTCTGCCCACCCCCTCCTTTTCCGCTCTTCCCATCCTCCGGCATCCGTCTCCCTCCTTGACCAGCCACCCCCGTCTTTGCCTCTGTGATTCGATCTGAAATCCCAAGTGATGAGCTTGGCAAACCAGCTTTTCTGTATCTGTAATTCTAGCCCGGCCCCTTGCTTCCATTCCGGCGGTACCTTGCCTATTGGAAGGTAGAGAGAGAGAGAGAGAAACGAGAAGGAAAAGGGTTCAATGACTGTCGAGGAATGTTCTTTGGCGAGAGACGCAACCACACCTAATGAGCCGTTTTTTTGTGATTTTGCCCACCTCTCCAAGCCCCCTTTCCAGTCTCCCAAGCCCCAGCTGAAGCCAACCCACAAAAAGCAGCAAGAAAAAAAAGACTCCCTGGCGCAGACCGAAATGAAGTAACCCCGATGCTATGTACTCCGTCAAAATCTGAATTATTAACAACAAAATCACAAGCATTCATTTTCCCGCCTGAGCGACCATTGGGCCGACCGAGTGCCACCGTCTAATAAGCTCCAAGTCCCCCCGCCATCAAGAAGCATTACGAGGTATGAGTAGAGCTGAACGCGAGGTTCACAGTGTGAGCCAAGCGGAAGTGATTGTGTAAATTGGGATCGGATGAGATGAGGGTCCGAAGTTGATGGCCGCATGATGCCGAAAAGACTGTAATTACTGATTGTGCAGCAGAGGAACCACAAATCACCGTTGACCCCTGGCTGAGCCTGCCGAGTTTTGTCTCTCATGCGCAGGCCGGCGGTCTCTCCGATCGCCGTCTTGAAGATTGAGCGAGTCCAGTCTCATCTGGTTGTCTTCAGTTGCATCTACTTCGTTCAGAGCGGGCAGCTGGGTTACGGCAGCTCGAGCTACTGGTGCCCCAGAAGTCGAACTGGCCCCGTTGAGGGATTTCCGCCGGTTAGCCTGCTCTGTGATGGCAGCCCACTTCCTCTCACGGAGAGCTTCCCTTGCAGATGCGCTGTTCTGCTGCTCTGTGTACTCGTGCGAACAGTCATCAAACAACTGGGGGTTGATCTCCATAAACAGCTTCATGGCGTTGTAAACCATACCATGAATGGTCCTGCAAAGAGTTAGCTACAAGTCAACTTCAAGGCAAGAGAGTAGACAGCATACCTGTTCCAATGACCCTTGGAGTTTTCATACAGAGGGGCGAACATGATGGGGAGGATGATCTCGACGTTGTCGCTGACCAGGTTACAGAAGTACTCGTTATTCCAGAAGTAAAGAGCCCTTTCAGCGACCTGGAAGTGGGGGCTGGCAACCGATTTGGCGAGCTGATGGAAAAGGGGCTCCTGGACCTTGGCGAACTCAGCTGGGTCCATGACCTCAAAGATGTCTTCAACCTCGTTGAGGAACATAACCTCCTTGGTACTGTTGACTTTGGGCCAATAACGTAGCAGACCAAGCACCACCTCTTCTGTCAGAGAAGCATCTTTTTCGAGGAACTGAACGATGCAGTACGCAAGCTGGGGATGATACATGCTCAAGCTCTTGACTTTGTGGAGGGGGATCAACACTCTAGTGAGGAAGAGCTTGTGCTCCTCCTTCAGGGGCAAGGCGAAGCCGTTGATGATGGAGCCGAGAATCTCCAACAGCTCGGCAATGCCGTTGAAGCGCTCCGTCTCGTAGGTGAATTGGAAGAATACGTTGTTGATAGACCGGCGGATGAAGGATCGGAGGTTGAGGAATTTGCCGTAGATGCGGTGAAGTGTGGTCTTCAAGAAGTCACGCTCCCTGGGGTCTTCGGAGTCGAACAGTTCAAGGAGCTGAAGGACGAAGCTGTGATCGATATAGGCCTTGGCAATGTTTGTGTTGAAATCCTGGCTCTCGATGAAGCGGAGGAAGAACTCATACACGACCTGAATATGCGGCCAGGCGACCTCCAGGACAGGCTCGTCCTCTTCGGGGTCGAAGGCTTCACCCTGCGGGTTCATGGGCGGCGGAATAGGACGGAAGAGATTCTTGGCAAACATGCCAACCACGACCGGGTACATTGGTTCTGTGATGACCTGACGATTATTGGCCACATAATCCAAAAGCTCATGGAGCGCCAGTCGTTTGATTTCCTTGGACTTCATATCGGCGCTAGCATCGTTGAAGTCGAAGATGACATTGCATTGGTCAATTTTCTTCATGAAGAGGTCCTCACGGCGTCCAGGGGGCACCTCGTGAAAGCCAGGGAGCTTCTCGAGCTCGCGGTGGGCAGAGATATCAAAGCGCGACGAGTGTTGCCGCCTCGGCGTCTTGGGGCCCTCGAGGACGTCCTTGGGGGTTTGATGCAATCGGTCAAACATCAGGGACTTCTGGCCGGCTTTCGGAGGGGCAAGGTCGTGGGGCATGGTTTCGGCGGCACCAGGCGGGGGGACGTGCTAGCAAAAAGATGTACGTCAGTGTCAAGGGTCACGGGGCATTGGCGCAACGAGCGACACTTACCGGAGCACTTGGGCTGATGATGACGGTAGGCGGGAGGGTGCCGTGCCTAACGGGTGTGCTTCCTCCATTTGCCCCCGGCGTCTGACCCCCCAAGCTTCCAAAGCGATCCGGGCCACCGGCGTTCTGTCCGGCGCCGACTTGAGCGTTCAAGGTGGCATTTCCATGATCATCATGGGCAGCGCTGTTGGGAGGCAATGGCTTGTTCAATGTGCTGGTACTGCTGCTCGGCGTGAGAACAGGTGACTGGTTGGCATCCCTGGAATTGGGCGAAGCCGTTCCGTCCTTTGAATCCTTATTCTTCTTGGAGGACTTGCTCGAGTCTCTGTCCCGACCTCGTGAGAGCTAAAGATCCGCCAAGGTTAGCAGCCGATTGACAACAGACCATCTTGTTCATGGACGGCATCCATCCAAAGAGGAGCGCAAGGAGAGCAAAATGTGATGATGGTAAACGTGGAGACTTACGACTCTCTGGCTGAAACGCTTCATCTTTGTAGACAACAGCTTCTCTTCTGTGGGGCGGTTAGAGCGCCCAACTCGACCCTACTCCGGGAAACAGAGGCACGTCGCTCAACGGTATGCTCGGGTAGGCAGGAAGGCAAGGATTAGGCTACGGGGTTCGCGGGCAGGCGATTCCTGTGCAGTGCAGTCCTTCTGGCGGTTGAATGCTCCGACGGGACCCGGGTTGTGCATTCACGCAATCGACACCGACGGACAGGTATGTGGTTGTTTCCAAGCGCGCCGGGGGTGGTCGTGATGCTGCCGGATGATCAAGACGGCGGGACGGGGCACAGCTCTGCCAATGGCGGGGCCAAGCGGCGCAGTCGAGGAAGAAGCTGAGTTGTCGGGATCGGTCTGCGGTGCTGGGTGCTGGGTGCTGGGTGCAGCGTGCGTGGTGGTGCTGGGAGCGTTGCTTGGTGCTTGGTGCTTGCCGGCACGGGCAAGGCAGGGCGATTGAGGAGAGCGGGTCCTCAAGGGCAGCAGATGACAGGGCAGCCAAGGAGCAACAGCTGCGAGAGCGACAATCGCAAGCAGCAACAGGAGAGAAGAGTGCTGAGTGATTGGCAGGATGTCGTTGCGATCGCAAGCTCGACTAGTAATGTACCAAGTCGGGACCGCTCCTATGTTGTTTGATTTGAAAGTAATGCGAAGCTGGGGTCGTTTGGGAAATGGATGCTTGGGCTGGGCGTTCCAGGTGATAGGTGTTTTTGCGGGGCTGTTGGAGGTCGCGGGTTCCCCTGCGACCTTGGGTCCAGGGTTAAACGTGGTGTTTTAGGTATGGCGTGTCGGGGTTAAGTGAGACGCTCAGCAGAGTGGCCTATGAACGGGCGTGCGGCTTGCGCAGATAATGGAACGACTTTTCAGTAACACGGATTTTTCATAGGCGACTCCTCAACGGATAGTGGAATCGTGAAGCTCCAGCTGATGAAGGCAACCCTGAGACATCGGATTGGCGCCTAGAGAAGGAACCAAAGAGGAGACGGGACACGGGGAGTCGGACGCGCTGGAAATTAACCCCCAGGTCCGCACTGTTGGAAACGTGACGCGAGGCTGAGCTCCGGGTTTATAATCGCTGTAACTGGAACGCTGCTTGCTTCTACAAACAAATGACTTCTTAGGTATGCCTGCCACATCAAGACATGAAGGTCACACGATTATCTTTGCATATCAGAGGCTATGTTTGATTTTTTTGTCACTATAGTTTCTTCTAGTTTTGAATCGATCTGAGAGTTCCTGAGTCCGCTTAACGATGCATCCAAGAGCGAACCCCAGAACTGCTCCGTATTCATGGGAAAGTGGGGCTGGGGCCATTGTGAAGTTTAAAAGGAGGCTGGACCATAGCCAACCCTAAAAGAGTTCGACCTCTCCCAGCACACGTAAAAGAGCACTCGACCACGACGCCGACCAGAAAAACACTGGCTTCTGAGCAATTCGTCTGCAAACATACAGAGAGAAATCTCTGTGACTTCCCACAACGCTTTCATTGCCAATCCGCGCTCTTGGCCTCGCCCGCAGTTTTGATCTTCGATACTTGCATTCAACAAGTCCAAAACAAAGCCCGAATCGCACATCTAACCCTACCGCCGGTACCTGGTTTGACAATTACTACTCGATCTTACACTCTTTTACACCCATTTCTGCGACTTGACCTTCCACATCGCAACCTAAATTCAACACCCAACAAATCGATTCATCATGGATCGAGAGACTCAGCAGGATGAAGAGCAAGCGCCTATATATACCATCCCATCGCGGAGACTCGGCGCCCTCGAGCACCCCATGATCATCAAAAATCTCGATAAGGGTATCAAAACCTTGGGTCAGAACAATGCCTTTCAAGCCGTAAGTCTCCCTCATCACACAAAATCATCTGACACACAAAAATACTGAACAAAAACCCCAGATTCTCGACTCTGCCAGCCCACAAATCTCAGTCCCTCTCTATCTCCGACCAGACAACCCCACTGCTAGACCACTCACCTCCCACAACGCTCTCACTCACAATGTAGTCCTCAAAGTCACCGTCCCCAAGCGAACAGGCCGCAAGCGCAAGAGAGGAACTGACGGTCCCTGGGAGGGCGAAGTCCTTCCCCCATCTGACTCTTCCGCTCCCGAAGTCCAGTCCCGGGACCGCCTCGACCTCCCGCGCGTCATCCGTCGCAAGCTCCAAGACAACGTGGGTGCCTACACCGTCGAGCCCGTCGGTATCATCAACAACACCCACCGCTACCGCGGCCTCGCCGACTTTCAGTACTCCCTCTCGCACTCCAAATTCATGAACAAATTCGTTCAGAATGTTTTACCCGGTGACATTTCCAAGCTCAAAAACTTCACTCTCACGCCGGGAATTGAGACAGGGAAGGACATCGACCTGATCCCACCACCATATTTTACGCCCATGTCCCTGCCTTTCAGCTACGGGTACAACCAAAACCCGCACACAAAGGAGCTCGCCTCGGCGAAACTGGAAACAGGCGAAGGAGACAACTCGGATGAAGACGATGAATACGCTCGCGTTGTGAACGTCACGGCTAGGGGCCCAGCAGCGGGGTACTTCATCGCTCAGGACGAGTACCCCGTCCCGACCGCCCCCAAGAAGGAGCCGGATATGTCCGACCCTCAGATCGCGGCGATTATCAACGAGATGAGAGCCGCGATGGAGGAGAGGCCGATCTGGACGAGGAGGTCAATGTGGAATCGCCTGGGGGCCAAGTTTGCCGAGCTACCCAAAAATGGGGGGTTGGTGAGGCACTGCTTGCAGTTTGCTGGGTACCAGTTCAAGGGAGGACCGTGGAGGGACGCGCTGGTAAAGTACGGGCTTGACCCGAGAACGGATCCGAAATATAGGGTTTACCAGACGTTGATCTTCAAGCTGCACAAGACAAGGATTGGGAGTGTGGGGAGGAGTTGGCAGGCGGTGAGGAGGAATGAGATTTCCGTGACCAACTTTGGGAGGTATTGGAGGGAGCTTGGGGTGGGTAACGGGGCTGCGAGGGGGGGTATGAATGGAGTTGGGAGGGTAGACGAAGCGTTGCTGAAGACGCACGTTTTTGACGGGGAGTCGTTCAGCACGGATGGAAAGGTCTGGCAGGTGATTGATATCACGGATCCCCTTCTGAAGAGCCTGTTTGAGTCGGCCGAGGTCCGCACAGTCTGCGACAATGAAGTTAGTGGCTACTATCATCGAGTGCTGTGGTCGGTGGCGAAGGCGATCATGAAGACCAAGATGCTTGCGATCCGATTCAACCGCGAGCTACGGGACGATGACTTCTCCGCAGCGCTGGAGGCAGTTAGAGGCCCTGAAAACGGCGGGGATGGGGGTGGAGGGAGGAGCATCGGGATCAGTCTGCCTGATTTGAACCTCAGCCCTGAGGAATGCGAGCAGCTTAGGGGTCACAAGATGAGGCCTGGGGTGAAGCAAGGGACGAAGAGGGATCGGTGGGCGGAAAAGAAGAAGAAAACCCACTACCGGGTGAGGATTCCGCTGAAGGATGTGGAGGAGAAGGAAGCAAGAAAGATGATCTGGTTGTTGACCAGGCATGCCGAGAAGCCCGCTGCCGAAGGGGAGGAGGCTATTGATCCTGCTTTGGCTGCTGTTGGGGTGACTACCACCACAGATGAGCAAGTCCCTGCTACCACAGCCGAGAAGGACAAAGCACAGAAACCACCGCAGCAGGCAGACGATGTCATGCCGAGCATTGAGGGCACCGGCGAAGAAGAGGAGGAAGAAGAGGAAGAAGGCGGTGTCCTCCAGGACATCCTCGACGACATGGAAGGAGACGAGGAAGGCAGTAGCACGAGCGACAGTGAAGGCGAAGAAAATGAAGCCGAGGAGGAGGAGAGTAGTCTTGAAGAGGAAGAAGACGAGGAGGAAGAAGAAGAGGACGAGGAAGAAGAAGACAGTGAACTCGACGGCGAGCGGGTGGATCAAGACCGGGGCATGGCTATTCCCACCAGCAAAAAGACTGTCACTTCTGAGGACGGGTTGGCGGTGGTTCAGGAAGAGTTTGACTATGATGAAATGGAGGAAGGTGATTACGATGAGGAGGGGTATGTGGACGATGAAGAGATGGAGGAGGGATATGATGAGGATGAGGAGGGGTACTATGAGGATGAAGACGGGTACCCGGAGGAGGAGTATTATGATGAGGAAGGGGCCGATGGTGTTGATGGGGGACAGCAACCTCGGTACTAAGGAGTGCCTATATGCGCCAAGACATATCAAAATATTTGACATTAGTATAGTGTTGGAGGTTGGCGTAGGCACTTGATACCCACTTGAACCCGCACATAGATGAAATGCAAGTTTATGTCAACATATGCCATCTCCTGTGCCAGGGGCAAAAAAGGCAAAAGATGGCCATCCCTCCTGGGAGTCGAACCCAGTGCAACGGAATGAGAATCCGCTATGTTAACCGATACACCAGAGGGGTCTGTTCTTCGGTCCTATCTTGCTTGTTTGGATGCAGGAAGCACCGGATGAAAGATTCCTCGAGTGTGGGCTGCGTGAGGAAGTAGGTACGGTTGGGCAGCCGGTTGGTAGGTGGCAGGAAAGTGCTTGCTTGCCCCGTGTTAGGCAACGACGGTCAGGACGGCGTGGGGATGTGGTTGACTGGTGGGAGATACGCGGGGGAGGCGGGTACCTGCTTCCTGGTGTCAGTTTGGCCAACAGGGAAGCGACGATGATGGGGATGGCCTTCTATCTTCAAGCATTTGTGACGATCACATCAAAGAGTCACAAGACCAAGAGGATGGTCTATTCCCATTGTTCGTTCAGATTACATACATACAATTACAAGCGAATAGAAAGGAAAGAGTACATATCATACATGTCTAGTAGTATCCAACATTGACCTTGAATCTATACATACACTGTGCATCATATTTCGCCGCGATACCTCACCACAGTCATCTCTCACGTCCATATGTAAGGGCAATCCACCTCTTCATGTGTAGGTAGGAGTGATGTGGATAACTCCGTTCGACTTGCTGTTCCACGGAAGCCTGTAAACGCGGGCGTCCATGGGCACTCCTACCCCGTTGAGGGCATAGCTGGCCGGCAACACCATCATCTGCCCTCTGTTCGGCCTAAGCGTGCAGTCCAGTTTCTTTGCCTCCAGCTCTTTGGCGCACGTGGCCCTCATGTAGTTGGCATATGTTTCTCAGGAGCGGGTGCCAATCGTGAAGAAATAGCCCTGGCCCATAAGACCGTCCAGGGGGGGGATTCCTTGATTGGTGAAGGCCTTGAGAGTGCCGTTGCAGCTGAGATGCCAGACGGAGCCAGCGTTTTTTGGGCTCGCGTTCGGGTTGCCTCCTCCGCTGTAGCCCAAGTTCAGGCCATTGGTGTGAGGGGTGCCTTTGGCCCTAAGATTTAAGCAGAATCCAGTCGAGAGCTGGGTCTGCAGAGGGCAACTGTAGCCGTTGTGTGAGGGCTGGTTGCTAGGCACATTGAAGCACTTGGGGGAGTTGTACTTCTGCTCCCGGTGAAGGCGCTTTGTCAAGCCACGGCCATTGGTGACCGAGTTCTTGGTGCTCACATACGATGTCACCTGGAGATTGTTGGCTGGACAGCTAGATTGGGCCGAGAATGAGTAGGTTGACCCAAGCCCAACAACAGTCCCAGCGATAGTTGTTGGCGAGAGAGCCACCTGGCCCTAGATGTACACTGACAAATTGATAGTCCACCTCATGTCCGGTGTCATCTGGGTGTTTGCGCTTGCGTTGAATGTCGGGTTGGTGAGAGTAATCTGCGGGGCCTAGTTCTTCTTGGAAACAATGTTTTCTTTGAGAAGATTCATGCTGACCTCGGCATTGTTGGGGTTGAAGCTAGCGCCTCTAGTGGTCGTGACCGCACCATCCGTGTTGTACTTGATGCCAATCCCATACAACACGCTGGGGCTAAGTAATCACAGTTAGTAAAAACTCTTTGTAGATATCTTTCGAGTAGCAAAGGAACAAGGGAACTCACACAATGTTGAAAGCATTGTCTAGGTTGATAGAGCCGAGTTCTGTGGTGGACTAGGTATAGCTCTATTCTCCGCTCCAGGACCCATCAAACTTGAGACCAGCAACTATCGACGCAGCTCCATTAAGGCTAGCAGTATATAAGTCTCCTTGATAACACCGGCAGTCATGTTGATGAAGATCTACCCGGCGAACCGAATGTTGGACACCGCGAATCCACAGTCTTCACACGAAGGCACCTTGTTTGGCGCCCTGAGACTAGAGAGACTGCTTGAGGGCCGGGTAGGTCACCTTACATGAGTAGTCAAGGTTGTAGTTGGTCGCAGGAGGGGTGTGGTAGGTGATCATCGTCGTGTAGCAGTTGCTCCAGGAACACTTTACCGCATCCCGGTTCTCGTAAAGATCACTGGCCACGCAAGCAGCGCCGACAGCATCACCCGCACCATCGTTTGAAGTGCCAATAATCTCGCCAACCAAGCCATCACATGCAGAGACGACGCTTCCCATGGCAAGATATATTATCTTCTTCCATCCCATGACTCCATCACAGCTAACTGTCAACATCACAAGACTCTGGGATGTGCAGACATGTTGGTTTCATCATCAGCGAGGAGAAAACACGAGTGCATCGGCGGGATTTCCCAACTGGGAGCATCGCTTTGTCGTCTAAGATCGTTGCCCATCAAACCAGTTGCCAGGCTGCCAGAACTATCGCAAAACTGGAGGTCGTTAGCCTTATCAGATCCCGGTTGATCCAACGAGCTGGGAGTGGTGATATTTGATGAGCAATGGAGGGGAAAACTTCTCTGTGCATGGGAAATTGGAGCGCAATGGCAACCGAATGCCGAGCATTTTGCGTTGGATAAATGTTTTTTGACGGATTGACATTGGCAGAGCCGATGCACGCTCCCTTCTCCTACTTCTTCAGCCTCATACATTGGGCACAACGCACAAGAAGCCATGACAGGGAGGGAGACATCGTAAAGTACTGGCAACAATGTTCATATAATATCCGCTCAAACAGGCCTTCACATGTCACCGCTCAGCTGTTTTCCTTCGGCATGATCCCAGGGACATGGCTCTGACTGAGCTGATAACGTGTTGGGCAACATACGTAGCTTACAAGGAGAATACGGGAGGAGCACAGCGCGGCCATCATGGACCTGATGTGTCTTCCGGTAGTTATCTACTGACCGACTGCGCCTTCCTCTGTTCTTAGTTGCTGCCTGAACATGAGGCCATCACAGTGAGAGGGTGACTGCCCAGGCGAGTGGCAGTTGCCGTTTTTGGTCAGGAACCTCTCATCTGGCCAATCATTGCGAACTGGCCGCCTTGCGTGATTGTCTGGATCTTGAATTCATAAGGCAGGTGACGGAAGGAGCGAGGCAAAGTTCAAACCCGCGGTACCTGAAGTTAAGATCGGATTGAAGGTTGGCTGCTCAGCATTCTAAGAGCAACCTGGAACTTGGCCCATCTACCGAAACTGCACCCCGACCCAGGACAGAAATCTAAAGTCTTGTCATCCGAAACCTCACGAAAATGACCAAGCACACAAAGAGTATGTACCATGCACCTCCCGCTGGATAATCTTACCAATACATCTTGCTAGAGGTCGGGGTTACCGGCAAGTACGGTGTCCGATACGGAGCATCAATTCGAAAGCAGCTCAAGCGCATCGAGGCCCCTCAGCATGCTCGTTACCTGTGGTAGGTCCTCTCTTTCTCAGCGTCAATCATTTGAGCCTTCTGATCGAGTCGACCAGCCCCTTCTGCGGCAAGAACTCTATCAAACGTGCTTCCACCGGTATCTGGCATTGCGGGGGCTGCAATAAGACCATAGCTGGAGGTGCCTACCTATTCTCGTGAGTTGAGCCGATACACCACTTTGAGGTTGAGAGCTACTGGAGTTCTTGCTAACGGTTTCTCTTGCAGAACACCTGCTGCAAACACAGCTCGATCGACACTTCGCCGTCTTCGTGACCTGAAGGAAGGAAGGGCTTGATATGTCGGATCCAGCAAGGAAGGAGGGAAATATCAAATGTGGCTCCCTCATGGTCATCGTTACTGGGGTTTGCTGTTAGCCAACGAAGCTCGGAAGTTCAGAACTTATTGGAGGAATATTGCAAGGACTACGCCAGCTTGAGTCATTTGACTTCATGGATCTTGGCCGAAATGGCAATGAAACTTGGTCCATCATTCATTCTCGGTTCGGCACGTGAGGGCGAAAGCTCTACGACCTCCCTCTTGAATGTGTATCCGGCTGAGGTATCTTGCTCAGCAAGTGTGAACTTGACTTTAGGAATCTGAGCCGCCAGCCGCCAATGCATGGCCTCGTCCAAACCATTTGGAGTGCTTCCTTTGTTCCGATCCCTATAACCTTTCCATGTGTCACAGAATAGACTAAGCGGCGTAGAGGCCGCTCTACGACACAAGAAGCGTTGTTGGTCATCCCAGAGACCGACGATGACGACTGCGAGGCTTTCGCGATCATGCGTATCGTCAAACCCGATCTGAGCCAAGGTGGAGACTTCAGCAGATCGTGCTTGTCAAGCCTATACCAAGTCGGAAAGACGGGAGCTGCCGATGCAGCAGATCTGTCACTATTCTCGGATATGGGCAGAACAGGACGGCGGATCGGAACTGTCAAGACCAGGTACCGGCAGCTTTGGTCAAGCGCGGCTCTGATCAAACTCCACCTCCAGACTGGCGGCATGACCAACGCTTGCCTGGCGCCCGGCTGTACTGGTTTGGAAAGAAACAAATTTTCAGGCTAGCAGATGGGCCAAGGTTCTGGGAACGACTTCCACATGCGATCCAAACGGTAATCTCGATCTCTGGCGGCAGTTTCCGCTTGGTGTGCGCTTGTGTCAGGGCGTTGGAGACGGGAAGTGACACGGTAGCAGAAAGCCGGGGGAAGTGATTATATGGAAAGGGGTAGCAGTGGTGGCATCCGCCACTAGGAGCAGCGGGAAAGACAATTGATCCGCTCTTGAATCAGTTAAGCACACGAGCTTCTCACCGAACCTTCCAAGCCTCCTAAACCCCCCATGGTACCTTTAAAAAGCCAATGAAGTTGATTATCCGCCATATGGATACGTCCGCATACCTCGCCACATGTCCATACCGGACAGAGAGCTCCGAAAAGCAAGTTACACGACAGTATCTGCCTCCGCTTGCCTGCATAAAATTCCACGCCAGTGGCCAGGAGGAAATATGGTGCACATGATAAATTTGGAAGCTGCAGAGCATCGACGATCGTGATGGCATCTTCCCCTGACACCCCCGATGTCAACAAGGCCTCAGTCAAGGCAACTGCGCATTGCCTCGGCGGATGACCAACGCTCAGGATTGTCATTGGAAGCTTCAACCAACACGTGTACCATCGGCTTTAGGAATTGACCCCATAGGAACTCTTAGTGCCCTTTCAACTTGATTGATGCCGCTCGGCGCGATGCTTCGTTTCAAAGGCCGCGGCGTGGGGTCAGGAGCCGGCCGATTGACGTTGACTTGTTTGTCCATCCCCGCAAAGAGCAATCAGAGTGGTGACGTAGTTGTGCATTGTCGGGTCAGCTATGACCAATTGAAACCCAGCTTGGCAACGGAAGAGCCCCTCTTGCGTCACTGACCGGGGGCAGAGAAGCTTTTTGGCTGACAGGGGCTAGTACGCTAGCCCGCTTGCGGACTAATCTGGAAACGTCCCATCGAGATTCTGAGCACTTCTTTGGCAACAGGTAGGAACTATCTGGCGGCAGAGCATGACCTGAAGGGATTTGCTATGGATGCTTAATCTAAGATTGGATGTGACAGGTTGATTGCCATCAACAGATTGCACTCAGCGGCTTTTACAAATCGGCAATCACTAGATTGCTTTGGCAATGCATAACATCTCTTAGATTCATGAGTCCGTAGGCATTAAATTGGTCGACAGTACACTAGTACATAACCCCCAATGGCACTACTCTATTCATGCTCAATCTGCTATTGGATAATACGGTTGAAAGAACATCACAAGCCCCACAGGATTGAGCCGCAGTTGTGCACCTTTCAAGGCCGCAACAGCTGGTCAACTTGGGTTGACGTCATAGCCTTTTTGAACGCGCGGTTGTTGCGGAGAGTGGGGTGGTTTTGTCTGAACTTGCATGTGCTTGCCTTCTTTGACGGTTGCAAACGCAATCCCACTGTGCCCATCTGATCCGTACTTGCCTGCAATAGCCTAAGGGCCGAATTGACGCAGGGACACGGTACCAATCATGTGAAGGAAGCGACTACGTCATGGGAGCTTTTCCTCCGTCACAGCCTCTGCCTGCCTTCCAACAGTGACCGCCAAACCAGATTAGCAAGCGGGCCAGACCCCCATCGATCGTGTATATAATCCCCCATCCTCCACCTCCCAAAGCTCATCTTTCTCTTCCATCATCAAACAACTCAAGCAAACAATCAACCAAGCACTTCAAACAACAACTTTCACACTCAAACCAACCAACTTCACAACCCACAACAATCAAAATGGAGACCATCAAGAACGCCGGCAACTTCGTCGCTGACAAGGTCAACGCTGCCACCTCTGCCACCTCCAAGGAGGCCAACAAGGAGGTCGCCAAGGACTCCAACGCTGGTGTTGGCACTCGGTAAGAACCTTCTCTTTCATTTACTGTCCTCACTTGACATCCAGCTAACACCCTCTGAAGTCTCCAGGCTGCTGGTGACGCCATCAGCGACAAGGCTTCCGAGAAGAAGCACGATGCCTCCGCTGAGACCAACAAGCAGAAGGCTACTCACTAAGTGCCTTTCACCCTCTCAACAACGGCTCTGACACCTTGAACCACTCATCATTGACATCGACCACTGCTTCGTTCGGGCTGGGAGAGATTTGATCACTATGGGCTGGTTTTTGGACACCATCGGGCTTTGATGGAAGGATTTGGCGCATGGATTTCCTGTTACTCTCTGGGGATGTGGATTTCGGGAAGGAGGATTAGCATTTTTAATACCCCGACTACTAGCTCGGAATAGCTTGATAGTCAACCTCACTTCTTACGCTTACTTTTTGTGCCTTGTCTGCTGTGAATTATGATGTGATATTTCCAGGTCCCTTGCTGTCTGGTGTTCTCTGCACTTTTGCCGTTGTCCCTTTCCATTGACACTTGTAGGGTATTTATCTGCATGAAATAGTCCGCTCCCACATGTAAGGTTTGTGTTTCTGTAATATTGTCTATTGTGTACAGTTCAAATCTGAAGTATTGACTCGGACGAACTGTCAGCATAAACGTGAGTGGAGTTGATATCCACAAACGGCAACGCCTGGAGCGATGGTATCCAATCCCAGCCCAGAATTCGGGGTCGGAGCCAACGGTAGTCGGTCTTGGCACCAAGCTGGTGAGACATGGGGTATCACCACCAAAATTAATTTTATTCTCGACGCGTGACGTGTAAACTCGCGATTGAGTTTTTTCTTCAGCTTCTCCAGGGTCCAAAAATCCAGTTGATCCAACAATGGCGTCTTCAGCTCATTCGGCGCCCTCCGGTGCCGAGGCCCTCGCCTTTATCGACATGATTGATCAAACAACCATCGTCTCCCTCCTCTCGACCCTCGCCATCCTCTTCACCGCGCTCGGTATCTCAAAGCTCGTCCTCGACAAGCACACGCCCGGCCGGCTGCGGTTCTTGTTCGTCTGGCACGCCTTTGACGCGCTGATTCACTTCATTCTCGAGGGCAGTTTTGTCTACCACTGTTTGTTTTCCTCGACATCGGTGAGGGAGGTGAAGGGTGATTATTTCCCCACTCCGTATTACTATCTTGGTGAGGACCAAAAGGGGAGGGTATGGGGATCTCAGGCGGCGGATGGGAAGGGGGGGTATCTGGGTGCTATGGCGCAGCTGTGGATGGTGTATGCGAAGGCGGACAAGAGGTGGGCGGGGGTTGATCTGGCGACGCTGAGTATTGAGATTATTACGGTTGTTTTTGGGGGGGTGATGGCCGTGTTGGTTTGCTGGGATTTGGCGAGGAAGAATGTGGCGAGGGGGAATGTGGCCATGATTATACTGGCGACGGCGGAGTTGTACGGCGGGTATATGACTTTTATGCCAGAGTGGTTGAGCGGGAGTGTGAATTTGGATACGAGCAATTTCATGTATAAGTGGATCTTTTTGGCGTTCTTCAACGTAAGTCCTTGGGCTTTTCATCAAGGTATGGTTGAGGCGAGGGTTGCTAACAAAGTTAATAGGGCCTCTGGGTGGTTATCCCGCTGTATGCGATCTATGTGGCTGGGTCGGATATCTACGATGCTATCTGGGTCAGGTCGATTGTGGAGGAACAAAAGAAGGGCGAGTAAATTGGGCGATGAGAGAGGTGGTGAGTGGTGGGAGGTGGTAATACAGATTGGACTGGTACATGATTATCTAATGACTGGGACCTGGTGATGATGGGAGGAGTTGGAGTCGGTGCTGTAATGGATTATGGGAGGATGAGAGCTATATATATATGCGCTATCTGTTGAAATGAAAATAATGCACCTGGTATGATGATCTTTGACTGTACCATTTGAGCTGCGAACGCAAGCGGAAATCTCACGAGCACCTCACTACTAAACCAGGTTCACCACGTACATCATAACACATCACGACCATACAGCTCGATATCCTTGGCTGGCATCAATATCCGAAATGCATCAAGCATGTCAGCCACATGCATCGGTGATCCCATGCGCCTGGTAGATGTGTGGCGGTGATGAGGGGCTGACCCGGAGAGTCGGACGCGGTTCCGCCACCAACGGCCTGTAGGGGCTCCCTTTTCATTTCGGAATTCTAGACTTCCAGCTTCCTCTACCCACCAAGCCCGGGGTGTCGTCGCCCATGACAATGGTGGAGTCTAGAGGCACGGGGAACTCCTGTCAAGCCTCAACCGGCCTGAGCAAGCTCGGCAACCTACTGACCCTGCTCGCTTGCTGCTGTGCCCTATCGGCCTCCATGGGAGTCTAGAACTGCGAGATGATCACCGACTCGCTGCCAAAAGCTAAACCAAATATCTCCTAACCTCCGAGTCCGAGGGAGCCAGCGATTACGATGCTTTGGTGTCGACCTCTGCCAAGTTCCCGTGTTCAATCTAGAAAGGGCTGGAGCGGTTTGTAAAGCTCGTCTCGAGCCAATTCGAGACCGGCATCCCCATGAAGAGATCCCAAGAGCTCGCATAGGGGCTACTAGCGGGAATCGCCTCACGATCTGCCAATAGTTAACACGAGGCATGTCGTCTTATCTGCTTGCTACCTTCCCCGCAATGATGCTCGCAGGCCTTGTTCAAAGGGAATCTATCGTGGGATCTGTTGTCAGTCTTGGAAGCTAGTCGGTATGGAGATAAAGCCAAGTCAGACTTCCTTGTCAAGTGACACGAGGGCCGACGGGATGCCCGCAACCTGATACATGCTCTGCCTCAGGGGATGCGAGGGGGTGACAACGGACGGACTAGATTCTTCCTTGGCATTTTGTCAACGGACGATGAAGGTGGAAACGACCCTTCAAAAGAAGCTTTTCGTTGGAGTAGGAGGCAAGGAATAGCAACGATGGGAGAGGAGCTGTTTATTGTTTAAACTTGATGATTGTGGATCGTCGATCGGGACTGTTGTTGAGGTGTACTGACACCTCATCCTGACTGATGTTCATAGTGATTGAAGACTCGACGAAAATGCCAAAAATAGTGGTGACTGAGACATAATTGATGCTATGCTAAGGTCTGTGAGCATTAAGAGAAAAGCATTCTATCTTTGGGCAGGCTGTTGTGTTGTGAGAGGCTGTCCAGAGAATAGGCTGGATGGACCGTGGGGATCTCCAAGCACTGGATGCAAAAGATGCTACTGGAGTGTCGTTGACTTGCACAGATCCCATGTCTCTCGGTTTGATCCGCAGCAGGGATTGACCCTGCCTTTCCATGGGTCTTGGCATGTCACCGCAGAGCTGCCGCGGGGGAGCTTTGACCAAGTTGCGGCTCCTGCGGCGACTCCTAGTGCAGAAGACGAAACTGGGGTTTGTCACGAAACTGCCTCAACCCCACGTCGCGACAATGCCTTCGTGACACTCGCTGCATATCACAGCACAATTCTCGCCGTCTGCCCGCAAAGAGTTGAGCTTGGGCCTCGAGCCGGATCAATGGCTTTCCTTCGCACCCCAGCAATTGTGCTCGCATTTGCCACGCCAAGGTGCTGATGGCAAGGCAACGGAAGCTCTAGACGGCAAGCTGGAAGCTGTTGATAGCAGCGAGCAAGGCAAGCTTCCCTTCAGGTTCGGTATATCTCTACTGCTTTAATACACAATAACTAGAAACATTTCTTTCTAGAAGTTTAGACGCCCCATCATTCTAGCAAACGGCCGTCTTGTGTGGCCTGGGGAAAGACAACGACGCCCTTGTCAGGATGGTCAAGATGTGATGGTCACCCGTCTGGTCTTCAGCTACCTTGGACGGCCAAGATCGCTTTCTGCCCGAGCGGCCCTTGAGCCGCCATCTTTTCTGTCGTCGGACCCCTGCCGTCACTCAAAAGCCTCTGGGGATTTCTCGATGCCCAGCCTGCACCCCTGCTCGGTTATGTTCTGTCCGGGAGGGGACCGTCCCAAAATCTCGTCAACGTTTGCCGTCCCTTTAACGACCTGACCGGGAGAGCACATGGTGCTCTGTCCCCATTTTCATGCACCGGTGTCTCCGCTTGAGCACCCTGCTTCTTCTGGAAGAGACCCGCGGTCTGCAAGTGCCTGTCTATTCACCCGCCCTGGTCCTGTTTCTATTCCCAGTCGAGGGCAAGCAGCAAGTGCTGAGTGGCTCAGGGACTGTTTCGTCTGGTCCGTGGTTGTGCTCAAGGTGTGCCCACCCCTGCCTACTGGCTGCTTACGAGGGTGGCATGCGGGATGGCAGGATACCATTACACTCCTGGCTCATCCATCTGTTTGTCTTGATTTGTTCCTTTCTCTCCCCCTTCGCTTCTTCACCACACATCGGCCGGCGCCGTGTTTACGACCTCGACGACGTAGATTAGATGACTTGACGACGGACGGATTCAAGGGCACTGCTACGGCATTCTCGCCATCGCCGACCTCGCGGACAGACAGATACCGACAGAGCCCAATGTCGCCACTCGCGTTGGTAGATGAGGTGATTGCCTCGTGGTTGGAGTCGCGGGACGACACGGGGACGATGCCGCAGAACAACTTCAACAGGACAGGAACCAACACCTTCCAGACGGCTCGGAACCAAACCACCACCCAGCAGATGTTCTTCAACGAACTAAGATTCGCCGCCGCCAGATCTATTCGAACATCAACTATCATTTTAGCTTCTTTTAATATTATTGCTGCTTTTGCGACCGCCGTGGGCATCTTGGTTGATTCGTATTTCAGGGAAAGGCGGAACAACAGGTCATACAGGTTCAGACGGAATGGCTTCAACTTTGTGCCCGAGGGCGAGATCTATCCGCTCATTTTATCAATTGGAATTTTCATTCAAAGCCTGGTCTTTGCTGGCGCTCAGTCGACTGGCCTCGACGCACTTTTTGGCACAGGATGCACAACGATGGCTCTGGTCATGTTGCCTGGTGAGATACTCTACTTTGGATCACTATCTTGGACTGCTTATGCTGACTCTGTCCAGCTGTCTTCCTGGCGCCTTTTATTCAGCTTGTTTTCGGGGTTGAGTTGACAATGAGAGCACTTCGAAAGGAGATCTTCGCTCCAAGGGGGAAATGGAATGTGTCGGTCTGCTCAGCGATTGTCGGACTATTTACACTTGCCATGTTCCTAGTTGCCGACTTCGACCAGTCGCCGAATTTCTGCTTGACCTCCCTTTTCTGGTTTGTTGCTCATTATGCGTCGGCATGCTTCGGTCTCTTGGCAGCCATCGCATCGATCTTGATCATCTGCACTGTGGTGGTCTTTATCAGGTTACACAGCAGCATCCATATCGAGGTGACTGCTCGCGTGGCGGCATCAAGGATGGTCTACTACCTGGCACTAGGAGCCATTTCAATAGTAAGTGAACCGGTTTATGCTCGTGGGGGAACCTGATCGCTCATTCTTTGCAGGGTTTTGTGCTGCCATATTTCTACGTCATGACGTTCATGAATCGACGAGGCCAGAACAACAACTCGCTCAATCTTTCGATGGTTGCTGCCGTGGTAGCAAACATTTCTGGACTTATGAACGGAGGACTTTACCTCTTCTTAAAGTCAAACACCATCTCTACGATTGGCCCCGGAGACAAGGTTGGCGAGTACGAGAACCGCAGGGCTAGGTACAAGATCAATAGACGCTATACGAGGGACGACACAGACTCGGAAAGCGCATTCTACAATCAGGACGACAAGGGTTACAAGGAGTACAACACGGCAGCTGGTTCAGGGAGCCTCCGCAGGGTAGACAGTGAATCGGCTTTGACAGCATACGAGAAAGAGGAGTCAGTAGAGGCCAAAAGCATGAGAAGCGAGAGAACAGCTTCCACGATATATGGCCGTCGTGGACCTGCGTCCATTCGATCTTTTAGGTCCAAATTTTCTGCCGCCTCCAACGCCTTTATTCCCAAAGCACCTGAACGGGCACGCGTATCCAACTCGGCCGCTGGGCACATGAGAAAGCGCTCCAACTACTCGTTATTTCCCAACAGGAACACCGGCGCCAAATCGTCACTCACTCTTCTTCCCGCCACTACCTACTCACCCAACAACAACGACCACCTTAAGCCACCACCCTCGATGGGTAACCTTGCCGCCTTCCGCCATCGCAGAGACTCGTCTCTTGTGTCCTCAGCGACGGTTCAAATCGGGCTCAGATTCTCCTCGGTTGACGATATCCCACCAGTGGCTCAGCCAGTAGCCACAGATCTAGACTCTCATGTCTATAACCTAGAATGCCCTAATGTCGTCAAGAAACTCCAAGCCAAGGGTCTCAATGTACACCTCAAACGTCCCGCGGGTTTGGACTCTGGTGCTACAACGCCAACAGGCTCTACCAAAGAAGGATCCCCTACGAGCCCAGGGCGAGACTCAGAGAAGGATGCGAAGATGAAGACACTTCCACCGGTACCGAAGCCTCGACTCGATACTCAGCCCGCAACGCCAGCACCGGCAGAAGAGATCACCCTGAGCCCCAGTGTCTACAGCCCGCAAAGTCCAAACAAACCCAAAATTTCAAGCCCACGAGGCGCCGGCTTCAAAGCCCCTCCACCCAACAAGCCAGCCGCCAGCCCACGAAGTCCCCCAATGGTACCACCGCCACGGAGAACCGGTGAGACGACACCACCACCAGTGGCCGATGGGAAGAATGCCTGGATTTGAGGGCGAACCACAAAAACAACAACAGTTGCGCGTGCGTGTCTTGCCTAGCATTTTCAGGTGTTGGAGGGTAGCATAGGAGTCGGGGTGGTACGGGTATTGATGTGGACGGGCGCGCTATACTATGCTATCATGTCGGGGGGGAAGAAGGGTTTCAACGAAGGTGGCCGATCTCTTTTTTTTTTTTTGTCCACTCGCTCATTCTTTATCTTTTTAGAGACGCCGGCTCGGCAAAGGGATGATGAACTTTTTATATTCTACCAAACCACATGGTTAACACCGTAACTTGTCTTTTTCTTTTTCTTTTACACCATTATCTACGTATATACCTATACCACACGACATGCCTTGAGGGGGTGTCTTGCAATCATTTATTTCTATTCTACGTTGTTTTCTCTCATGTCTATCTTGCTGTTGGGCTGTTTGGGTTGTAATTGTTAGTTTGGCGTGTGATTTGTTCACGCCGGCGTTCTCTTAAGAAGGCGGGGGGCGTAGAGGAGATGGTCTTGTCACATACAATTATGGACGGGCATCTATAAACATTCACAACACGATCCTTTATGATAGCTAGTCGATGGTGGTGAACAGGCGGTAAAAACAGGTCTTGTATGGTTAAACAGAATCTGTAAGGAGAAAGATTGCATGAATTGAAGTCAGTTTACCATGACATACCATTCTCAGTAATCAAAAGAGCCCAACATAATGGCCGTGTTGAGGTTCTCCCCGCCGTTATTCATGTCGTAGAGTTGTGTTCACGGTTATACGCCGCTTCGAGCGTCGAGCCATATCAATCTGGCCTGAGACATTCTGGTCATTTATTTCTCTCTTAGTAACCTTGTCTTCCGGGACAGTGGCTCTGGTACACAGTATATCTTCTGAGAGAACGGCACAGCTCTTAAATGATATTAGAAACACCCCAATCTGTGATAACTTTAAACCGCTTTGTTTTCGGAAGCCATCGTAACACCAATCACTCGTGCCATCGACTGATCACTAGAAGTTCAAGTTGGCTACTTGTCACAAACTTCCTCTGGCTACCTGTACCAGGTGAACTAAAACCGTAATGATATGTCGGCTCAACGTTCATCTTGCTTAACACCTTCTGTCAGTCTCAAGTAACAATTACCCTCTGACGGATAAGATGTAAAAAACAGTGAAGAGATAGGCGTGGATGTTTTAAGATATGAGTTAGACCATCCAAATCTATCAGTGAACTTGAAGCTATAGCAAAAATGGGATTTCACATATTGCTGGGTTAAAAGAACTGCTACGCAGTATTCCAAATGGGAAAATCTGTTTATACCAGAATGTCTCAAAGGCTACCTCAGGCTCTCAGAAGTACCCAGGCAACTTTCAAGTTTTCTGCTATCTTATACTGCCTTTTGGTTCTCCTTCCAGGCCTTTATGATGATACTTATATTTAGAACATCAAGGTAAGCTTACAAAAACATTTACATAGCTGCAAAGGTTGTTTCTTTATTATTCCACTTCGTCAATATCACTACATGGGGAACAAGACACATGAACTGGGCGATAATGTAAAGGAGTCATCCAACGCCCAGAAACAGTGGCTGGCTGTGCCTAGACTCATCGGAAAGTTAACTCATTGCGTCATGCCCGTCTGTCCCCGAATCTTGCGCCATCTTTGATGAATGCATCGGCGCGCCTTCTCAAAGCGAACCATAACATGGGACACTCGAGGCCACATCTGCGCCCGATCGAGATACCTACATCGAAACCAGAAGTGCGGACAAGACTCAGTTCCAGATCAGGACCCTTCAAACACTTTGACATCAGAAAGGGGATAGAGCCTACTGTCAAAGAAAGGGGCAAGCAGTCTGTTTACAATTCCAAACGGCTCTTGCAGACTCCTGCATCACAACAGGCGTCTGGCTTGATGTACTCCAAGTACCTAACGCCACTGACCAGAACTACCTCATTTCAACCAACCTGCTCGCACCTTGTTACAAGCGCTCTACCGTTCAAGTTGACCACCAAAATAAACGTCCGACTTCATCTTGCATACCATAGTCCAAAACCAAGGCGCCTTTTCCAACAAGGCGGGTATGCAACCGTTGTCTGCTGTCTCAAGCCCCTTCGAGGCTTCTTTCCATAATGACTGGACAGCCCAGTCAAAGCCCAGAAACTGACAACGAATCGTCCCTACCCGTACAGACTTTAGTCAAGGGGGTGGCTTTCCCTTTTCCCCTTCCATATCCGCGCGCCCGACAAACCCGGCCGCTGCCCGCGGACCACACTCACTGACTCCCAACCAACCACACAGGCATCAGAGCGTTGAACGCCGTGACAGGACGGACTTGAGGAGTGTCCCTATTGGGAACAGGGGCGAGTTACTGGCAATGAAAAGAAAGCAAAAAACAGAATGGAAAATCGCGTCCCCTTGCATATCTAGTGCACATCCGGCACATAACAACAGGGGCCTTGGTGGAATTTGTGACGCCTTTTTTGGGATCTTTGCTTGCCACCGTCCCAGAGAAGAGGCACTGACCAGATGGGACAAGAAGGTCACTGTGAGTATCAACACCAATTATCCCATGTACACACATACACACACCACCAGCAAAGCAACCGGTCAATGACTGCCTGCCCTGCCTGCCTAGGATCGTGACCATCATCCAATGTGATGTGACCGGCATTTCCCATCATCGAAAGCAGTGTGATAAACCCCGCAAAAACCACCCATTCCTTTTTCTTCATCGGCAACCTACCCGGTAACTCTCCCTCCCGAACCAGAGAAAAAAACAGAGCCTAGATCATCCACCCGAAAAGGGACATCGACATCATCGGCGGCGATCATCCTTCCCTATTTGCTCCTTCGAGCATGGTAATTATTTCCAAGGTAGCAATCAAGTGCAAGCCACCTGCCGGCTCCCCCCGCGAATCCTTCCTAGCTTTTCTCTGTGCCACATTGTTACCCACAAGTCCAGAACATTTCTCCCACATGATTTTCTTCAAAGTGAGAGGGAGAGTCGGTCAAATGGAATTTTTGGTCGCCGACCACGCTGCATGCAAATCATTTCATTCCCTCTCCCTTTTTCCACAACCAAAGGGGAGGGGGGCGGGCGGCTTGCAGCATGCGTTACCACCCACCCACCTCCTCACACCCACACCATGACATTTCCATTTCTCTTCCACCCCCCCACCTCTCTACTCAGATCCCTAGGTGTAGTAAGTAATGTAGGCAGAGCAAGAGAAAAAAAAGAGGGTAACATCCACCTTCAGTACAAGGCAACCAGATCGTCAAAAAAGACAACGGAGTTTCCCGTCATCTTTCCCACCTTGATCATAGCCTGGCACGTGTTGTTTTCTCTTGCCTAGCAAAAAGGAAAAAAAGAAAGAGGCGTTCAATGCCAAACAGGGGGTTGTCAATTTCAGCAAGTGTTGGTGTGGTGGTGTGGTTTGTTACGAAGGATCTCATCAGATTGGCTACAATCGCGAGAAATCTAGACCCCCTTTCCCCTACTGTACTGCCCGCGCATTTGGACGATTCCCATCTTGGTTTAACACACTTCTTTTTAGCGAGGCGATGATGGCATGATTGACATCTTGTTCCCAAAGTGCCGGGTTTCAACGACGACGACGACAGCCAAGCCCGACGACAAGGCAAGGGAGAGAGGAAACGGTGGGAGACATTCCCCACGTCGAAAAAAAAGGCGGCTACCCCCTATTTCTCACTCGGAAACATCTCCGGGACGAATTCGAGATGGGAGAACAGACGGTCTGTGGGTAGTGTAGTGTAGGCGTGTACACAATGTACCGCCTATCCCGACTGCTCGGTATCATGTCTACGACTAGCAGCGGCAAGTGGATATCCTTGATATCGGTTTCGCTTCGTTTCTTTTTGCCTTAGTGTACTGACGAGGAAATCTGAGACCAAAAACGATGTTCGAAGGAGGTCTCGACCGCATCGACCACCCTCACTCAACCCACCGCCGCCAGCACCAGCGCCAGCGCCAACGCCAGTGACCACGGTGCCACGTTGTCCCTCATAAGCCCGTCCGTTGAAGTGAGGAGTCTGAGCCTGGTGGGGTTGGATTTGTTCGCGCGTGTGAAAATCAAATCGCGGAGCTTTTTTCCTCCTCCTCCAGAAAACTGCACGCATGTCTTTCCCCCGTGCAACAACAGAAAAAACTAGCGCAACGATAAACCCCTTCCTCCTGTGGCGTCCCCCTTCCCAGTTTGGAAACTCGACAGGGTTTGAAGTAAGCTGATGAAGCGCTTTGCTGGGCGCGGCATATGCATGCTGGTAACATTGGGTTTTAGCCTCCACGTCAAGGTGTACAGTATACATGCGGTACCTATTAACTGCCCGGGGGGTTGATCATCAAGTACCCCAACTCGAAAACCCTAACCAGCCCATTGAAAGATCCCATCTCCAATCTGTCGGGTTGTGCGAAACGATGATATTAACCAGGGGTGACTGGAAAAGAAAAGACGCCATGCTGACCGTCGTGCAGGGTTTTGATAAGAAGGGCCCAGATTCCCGGGACTCGCTGACAAGAAGTGAGATCTCCGGAGCGCCTCACATTTCCTGTCCAGGCCTCGCCTAAAATTGTCTCGAGTTTGCTTTCCTCTACCCGGTAAGTAGGGAGGGGCGGGAAGGAACGTAAAGGGACGGACGACCCTGAAAAGATGATGATGATGATGACCCGAACGCCTCTTTGACACAGGAAGAGATGGAGAGGTAATTAGATCTCGGAAGGTCTTGCCCGTCTAGAAACCGGTTGACGGGAGTACAAGAACATTTTTTTTATTACTGACATCAATATCAGCAGCAACAATCAATCTGCAAAATTGTCAGACGCCATCTCGGTGCAGCGTGCAGCAAGCCGGAACATTTCCCAAAGACACCCCTGGGTGTTGTTGTTGTTGTTGTCTGGGTCAAAGTTCATGTTGCTACCCGCGTCACTTCATTTGATGATTCGTCCGGTAATGCAGTCCCTGCGAAAATGGGGGTAAACACAGTCAGGTTGTGTTGAGCAAGATTTTGTCTGGTTGATGTTTTATCCATCGTACCAAGGTCATCGCCTGTCGAATATATCAGGACCCTGTCTGCTTATGTTTTAGTTGACACATCCAGCCAACAACAAATCCCGTATGTGCGCGCGGCACTGGGAGGGAGATCCCGAACCAGTCTGCTGGGAACAAGCCCCCCGCCAAATCCCCCTCAAAAAAAGCCTCTGCCTTCCATATCCTCCCAGGGGGAAGAGACCCCCCAAGGGCCTACAAGCCCTGCTGCTCATCTTTCTTGCCACCTGCCTCTTTGGGGTAAATCAGTGACCCAAGAGCCATGGTGATGGCGCCTTCGAGCGCGGGCGGGACCACCCCCAGGGTCGTAGTTTTTATTAGCCCAGATCTCTGGTTCCGATCCAAGCAGAAACACGCCGCGCACCCCAACCAACATCTCCAAAGCATGACGAAACCCGCCTGGGGAGCGAAATGATGAATGCTACCTCTCTCCGATGACAAGGCATGAATGGTTGTTAACATTTTTGCGCGCACCCATCCCAGGGTTTCTGTCATCACGCTGGTGGGTGTATGTAAATCAATCCCATCTCGCGAATCCACCACCTGTTGTAACCATGGATGGGCCAGTATGATATTATTGTTTTGTTCCGTGCCAGGTGATCCCATGTCCTCTTGATATTAATTGGCTTGGGTCCGGGTTCTGAGAGGTTTACGCAGTAGGGAACTTGGTATCAAGTGATCCCTCTTGCGCTAGGATTGGACAAGAGTTATGGGGGTCCTTGGAGAAAGCATCAGAGTAGGAACACGACAGACCACCCCCATCGTCGCTCTCTCTCCACAGAGATGGACATCGTGACGTTCTTGGCATGCTCCCAAACCTGGAGGTATCTTTCTCTCCTGGGATCCCGCTTGTTTACCGAAGTTTTGATGTTTTGTTTTTGGCACACCTCATGGTGTTTCTTGTCAAAACCAAAACCGGACGCACGGAACTTTGAGCAAAGCACGGTCCCCTGGTTCATGCCGACCGACACAAAAAGGCGAACCTCTCCCAACCTCCTCCCGATGATTTTCTGAATCCTGACCGGCAGAAACACGTGAATGCGCGCCGTCTCAGATAATTATATGTCCTGCAGAAGGACGCAGAAAAGGGCGAGACATGCAGCAAATACGAAGCAAGTCCAAGACATGCCCCTCCTCAACGCGAGCGTGGCTCGTGGCAGGGGGGAGGGGGAAATCGAGATCCGTCTTCCTTATCCATTCACTGCATCATGATGCGTCGGGATAAGCGAAGTGCTGGATGTTGAGGAGCGTGGTCTGGAACACAGGACACACACTCGCTTGATATCGACGGTGCCCACCTTCAACACCACCTTGTCCCTTGCCCGCCTGAGGGATATCAGGACGCTGTCAAGGGTGAGCGAGCGAGCGGTGCCGTGTTGCAACAAGGCGGCGCCTCTGCCGCTGTTCGTGCCGCCGCTGGAAACTGGCGAGTATGAATCCTGCCACAGACACTGTATATCAACCGCATGATATGATCCGCATTGGCAGCGATGCCCATGTAGATTTGTGTTGCCCAATACCACCTCCTCTCCAAAATGCGTGACGCCCGAGTGGGATAATCAGGGAAGCGACTCTACCATCAATCACAGAGAGGGCTTCCAAAAGGTCTCATCGCATTTCCCAAACTCGTAATTTCCATCCAACACGTCGTTCGCTGGCTGCCAGATGGCGGTGCGCGCCCCTGTCAAGGCGCCGCCAGGCCCGAGCCTCAACCGTTTTCCCCCCGCTATCGTCGGCTAGGCTTGACCTTCTGAGGGGTAATGTGGGTGGTGATGGCCCAGAACCTGTGGATGATGGCGGGCATGGCTGCTGTTGATAGGCTGCGTCGAGATAAGCATACCGGAAACTTGGCGTTCCGGGGCGCCGTCCAGCGAAAATGACCCCCAGTCCCTGTCTAGCCTGGCTGGCTCACCACATTTCCTTTTTCGAACGAGGCGCCAGATCGACAAGCGGGATGGCGCCTTTTTGGTGGTCTTGGGGCCATCATGGACCTCATCTCCTTCCATGAACCCAGCACCACGTCGTCGCAGGAAAAACGAGTCACAACACCTGCTAGGGACTCGATGGTCTGGATGCTGTGTTCCCGTGCAACCAGTTCCTCGCTCATAACGTGAATCGTATAGTGTCTTGTCCTTGGAATTGATTGACGGACCCTTGCATCTTGTCGCCAAATTTAGGACCACAGTTACATCGGATAGCAGGCCCTTTCACTGCCCCAACCTTGTCACCAGTGTCACCGTGCGGGCCGCTGTCTAAACTCCGGCCAAAGTGTAAGCATCACCACCATCGTTTCCCCCTCCGCCTCTGGTGCGGGGGTGCTGGGGGAGGGGGGAGGGGGGAAAGTGGCTGTCAGGTGGCACGAGATGTGTGAGGATGAACACTTGGCCGCTTGACATGCCCGGTTTCTAGTTACCTCGCAGCGTTCCAGCGATGCGGGCATGCGCAAAGCTCTGCATCGGAAAAAGGCCTCCTTCAGTCGAGTGTCATGCAACTGCAGCACCCCGAGCCTCTCGCAGTCTCGGTTGAATGCGGTAATCAATGTCAATTGTCTTTGATGGGGGCATTTCCAACCTCGATTGGCTCCCACCACCGTCGGTGTTTCCGCCGTTGTGTTGTATCAGTAGGTGAAGCGAAATATTGATTTTGACGGCATGTCATGGAAATTGATATTGGTGATGATGGGGTCACGAATGCATTTCTTGATCGATAAGCCCCCTTAGCGGAACAGACGTGCAGCAAGACGGCGCCTGCGACGGCCTGTCTTGAGCCTGTGAGGACGCCGCTATTCTACGCCTTCCTATCACCATATGCCGGATCTTTGGCCGATGTGGCGCTTTGTCCTTGCCACAGCGGTTGTCTTGTCACCGGCTTCACAGTTATGGAGGGATAGAACCAGTGATTGCCCTCTGATCTTTGGTGGCTGGCGTTTGGCGAGCAAATAGGACGACTTCGGAGGAAGACACACGAGGTCTTCGTGTGTTGGCCAACCTTCTCGTGGCCCACGATGACTCGTTTAATTGGTCACACGTAGCGTGTAAACATGACGCGGGGTGGTCAATATCACCCAGGTCATTCGACTGAGGAGCGGAACTTGCCGCTGGAAGACAGAGGTTGTTCCCCGAGTGTCCTTCAAACGGTGCTGGTGGCCGAAGGTGCACACTGTGTTGCAGTGAGTATCAATGTTGGGGGATGAGGTTTCAAAGCTCAAATATGTCTTGAGACGTCGCTAGCATCTTATAGACGAGATGTATCAAGACGAAATGATTCTACTTCATCAAAATGTCAGTTACAAAAACATACCGAGTCCTCCTGAACGCCTATGTCTATCACAAAGACTGAAGTTGACTCGAAGAAAAGGCGTTCATATTGGTGGTTGTTGTTGAGATAGGCTCACCTTTCCAGATCGGGACTAGCTCGATAATGAGCTCGTTTACATTTTCTACTTTTGTGTTTGCGCTGGTCGACCACTGCCGCGGATCTCACAGGGGTTATGGTGTAAAGTTTGGAGATCTGCGGTTATGCAGAGGGGTTTGCGAATCAACCAAGGACCCACACGTAACCGGACAGGGGTCGAAACGAAAGATCTCTCTTCAAGGCTGCGAGGCGGGGTTAGAGATGGGACTGTGTGCTGGATCATTGATATTGTCCATGTTCTTAGGCATCAGTTAGTCAAAATTCACGACATTCTACATCACAGTCCGCTTAGACTTACACAAGACGTCCACTCCTATGTATGTCTTGACCGACGACTGGATGAACCGAAAGTCTGCAAGTTGTCGGTCATGACGTGTTGTAGCCTGCTCGCTTCGATTTAGACTGTGTGAAATGCTTGTCGTTCCCACACGAATGAGTGTCGATCACCTGTTTAGGGTTGCTGGTGTGTTCTTTAGGATACCGGTAGGCTACCGGAGCTGTTGTGGAATGGCATCGGCCGGCGCCAGTCAGTTGTTGGCCGGGCCGCCGACAGTTCTGCCCGTATGCTCGGATCCTGCCCGGGATGAACATTTACTGTTCCAACGCCACCATGCATCTCACTACAGATGCAATTTTGTTCTCGAAACTCAGGGAGCGAATTGCTCTTTCGATGCAGCTCAAGTCCATACCCAGTTCGTCGACATGGCGTAAATGACTGGGGACTGTCCTCTGTGAACTTTTGGAGGGGGCGTCGATTGTGTGGTTGATGTGTCCAGTCAAGTGGGGTGGCCGACAGAGGGCCAGGCTCTGGGTCGACGTCTGGGCGATCTCCGCATCGCTTGATTCGATTGGAGATGCACACCGCTCGGGGAGGCCGCCTTGGCAGGACCCATTGAGGAAGACGCGTCGTGCACGGGCTAACTGGTATGGTTTTCTCCTGCTTGACCTGCGAGTGCTGACATCGCGACTGTGTGGTTGTCGCCGTGATGGCTTACTCTTGCGGTTGCGAGGTAGTCGAAGAAGATGGACGATATCAACAGTCTGCCTTGCCAGAATTCCCCTCGCAGCAGGAAGCTTCCGAAGTGGACATCAGAGCCTCACCAGAGGTCTAAACGTGAAACTACCTTGATGGCCCGTCGCACTGATTGCCCAAAATGGTCTGGAGTTGTCATTGGGTCTGTGTCGAGCGTAACCCTGGGCAGCCGAACTTGGCGGAGTCTGGAAATTGGGATTTCCGAACCCGGAGGGTTTCCTTCTCACGCAGCAGAAGGCAGGCAGAGCGGGTGATCAGTCGGTGTCATCAGTGTAGGGTGTTGCCGCGGGTAGGGTTGCGTTGCGTTGATGATGCGCTGGGAAATCAAACAAAACTCTTCAACCAGGGTTCCTGAGCGACATTGGGAAGACACAGGTGTGGAGATTGACGTGCGAAGTACCACAGGGGTTGGCCAAAGTACCTGTGGAATGGAATCCCAGGGCCGTGGATTACCTAAGGTGCGGGTCTGCTCTGAAAACCGCGCAAAGCATCTGGTGATCCACCCGCAAAGTCACTGGGCTCAGCCCTACCATCGAGAAGGCGTCGCATCATTTCAGCCACACATCGGTTTCTATGTACGGTATATTTGCAGTGACCTTGAGATAGACCACCCATACACCAAACCGCGCCTGTGTGCTTGACATTGAAGGTCTCTCAATGTTTGGTTTCCAACAGTGTGAGCGGTGCCATCTTCGGTGTGATGTCTCCAAGCAGGATGGATGTTCCTCCGCCAGTTTGGCGCTAGACAAGCATCATTGCCGACTGCCCTGCCCGGGGGCGACTGCTTTGACCGCTCCCTCGGAAAGGCACCATCTTCTTGTTGAGAGCTTACTGCGGTGATTATCATGGAAGAGGTTTCAATGACGATCTCTCACAACGAAATAGGCACTGTTGAGAATCCTTTGACGTGAGCTTCTCTTCTTTTCGGGCCAATTGATCCGAAGCTTACTTTCGTATGGCCAGGTGGCCAGTCTGCTGTGCCCTCATCCGGCATCTCACCCACGCCGTTGATGCACTCAGACAGAAGGGCAGTTGGAGGTGGTCTTGATTGCAGAATCAGGGAATATTTCTTCAGTCATCAGTATTTCACCAGAGCGTTGGCGGCTCTGCTAGACCATCACTTTCAACTACCCAAGTTTCTTGAGTCCCGATCACTTGCTGATTCCTATTGTGGCCCGCGTTAACTCCCGCTGGGCCTGGCATGCGACCAAATGTCAAAAGCCACTCCCCTTTTCCCTACAGATCGCGGATATCATAATGGCCAATCAAAACGCAAAGGTATGAAGATGCAGCTACCACAGTATGGGTTTGGCATGAACCCTGCAGTCGGTAGGTAACTGAGGCCGTTATCAGCCTGACAGACCTGCTTCATACGCGACCCTTTGAGATGCTAGCTACCTTAGCAAGTTGGTAGTCGGGGAAGCACCCAAAGACAATTTTCAGGCCATGGATGAGAGGCCCGACCCAGCTTCCGCGTGTCCAAAGCCGTAGTGCGGCCAGGGACTCGGGCTCACTGCCGGCGGGGGTGGCGGAGCGAAGCATGGTTCGCTAACAGCCGGTTGACTGAAATAGAACCATCACGCCTGGGCACGGCATGGCACTGTATCATGACATGCAAAGGTGAGTGGTGACGATTTCGTCGTGGATTCCAATGAGATGGATGGATCACACTGGCACGATACGAATTGAAGCACAGCTGCGAATAAGAAAGCTGCTCATCTTGGTAAGGCTTCAGATGGAGATATTCTCGAGTGGTTGCTGTGCCATCATGAGGCCTCAAGGACGTTGAAGATTTCTCGCTTCCGCCCCTTTCATTGGTCAAACAAAAACCACTCGAAACGTTCGAATGTTCGGAGTAAATGCAGAAGCACCCCGAGAGGCTGCTGCTTTTACCTAAGCCTGCCTCTGAACCCCACGATTTGGGACCTGGTGGTGGCTCTTTACGCGAGGTGGCGCCAAAGCTTGGCATGAAGCCGTCCAGCATACACTCCACGACAACTATCTGATCTGATCAGACCTCAACCGGAACTGCAGGTGCATTCGTATCCGCGATAGCCATGATGTATGATGTGATTTCCTTGAATACACCGAAACTGCACCGTAGAGATATGCCCGAGATCATCCACCGACCAGATTCTCAGCAGTCCGAGCTGCGGATGGTTGCATACTAGTTGGTGTTCGTACACGTAGCCGGGCAACAACGGACCCTCTGGTCGCCTTGTTCTTGTCGGTGGGAGGAAAGGGGAATTTTTGAGAGCTCCTCTATCTCGCCTGACTAGTACTGTTGCAGTCGGTAGGGCTAGTAGGAAATCTCACCTCGAACGACGGGAACCCACTCTGTCGGTATGCAAAGAGCTAAGATCAGGCCCGTAGTGATGGTGAGCCGAAGGAAAGACACATGGATCGCTTGGAATGAAATTCAATAGTATGTAGCAACGTTGTCTCTGCTTTGACTGGTCCCGACCCCAAGGGTTGCACCGCCCCCCGAAGCCGTGTCTTTTTTTGGATTTTACCTTTTGAAGCTTCCCCACAGTTCCGGGACAGACAAAGGTCCCGCCCCGCGGCAGCCGTAAAGAGGCCAATAAGCCACGGAAAGGTGGATCATGCCGACTCAGCCACGCCAAGACTTGTTTGGGCGTCATTGGAACTTTGAGGTTTCCCCAATTTTCGCACTCATGCCATTTGTCCATGACGTTGCTAGCACCTGCGATACCGACAACCAGTCGAGTAGACCAAACTAGTCTTCGTCTATATGATTTTCACAGTCATGGAATGTGATGGTCGGGCTTATCGACCACAGACCTTATGCCGTTAATAAATGTGGTCACGATTTACTTCTAATAAACAGGGCGAAACATCAGGGTCCTATGTACTTCTAATACCCGATCCACAACAGCTTCCGGTACACTCTTTTATCAGAGACACTGTGCCGCTTTCCGCTGGCCCCGAATGGCCCTAATGTCTGGGGCCCTTCGTCCCGGCCGACACACGATGACATAGGGCCTACCTACAAAATAGGGTGTGTCGTGCCACTCGACAAAGGCTGTCGAACCAGATAGACCTATGGTTTCCGCCGATTATATGATTGTCAACCAAACGAGATCCAGTGGGTCGCCCCGGATCGCCGGTTGTGCAACTCGATCCGATGGTGCAGATTATGGAATAGGTACGCATCACTGCTGTTGCTGAAAACGGCGTGCATTGGGAAATTTCGCTGTCCCGCTTGATACATTGATTCATCCATGACAACTGCAATATGGGAGCGTTCCAATCGTGCGCTGACCTGCTGTCTGTTGACGTTGAAAGCAAATATCATCTTGGCATCGATATGTCATCTTGATACCACATTACACTTTGCGCTAAAAAGCTTGGCCTCAAACAAACATGGCGGGAAACGCTGATCAAACCGTGGCAATTGGTCGCCCCCAACCCTGGATACCAAACTCGCCATCATTCTGTTCTTGGCATTTCTCACACATGCTTTTCTAGTATCAGTCACATCACAGTCCCTTTTTGATCACCAATTTCCGATCAAAAGCTACCCAGAAAATGCTTCAGAGAAGCCGTCAACGCTCGGAGATCAAGATACCCCACGTGTTTGGTCAGAAAGGCACGGACAAAAAGAATCCACTGGACGAAATACGGGAATGGCGAGTGGACGGTTCCGCAGCCGGCAACATGGCTTCCATCTTGTCAACCCGTCACACCCGCATTATCCGGCCTCTCATTTGTTTTGGTGGGCCATTTTATTTCTTTCGGGTGCTCCCAAGTTTGAGACCACGACCGTGACATCTCCGCGCCGGCGCCGGATCTATGTAAGAAGTTTTTCTCCTGACATTTGCGTCGATTTACCTTTAGGAGACACCCTCGGCCGAACGAACACGAGCTTCCAAGAAATTCGACCTCTTTTTCCCCGCCTTCACGGCAAGCAACATGCTTGCATCATAGGACTGCTTATCATGTCTTGCACTTTAATATCTCACCAGCCCCTTTCACATATTTGCCGCTGACCACGCAGGCTCTACCGTGGCACCTAACGGTTCATGATAGTTTATGTCATAAGGTAGGATCTTTCAAAGTTCCGGCTTCGGTTTGACATGCGGCCAAGTGGGCGAAGACGGACGAAAAGGAGGACAGGCACGAGGGTACAGGACACAAGAACACATGCCGATTCTTTGCAGTACAAGACATATTCATGGTAACCCTCACACGCCGCCGCTTCGTATGGAGGTAGTGAGAATTGTTGGTTTCAACGGTTCCTAGGTCGAAGTTCAAGGTCAAGCAGATGCCAAGAGCGCTGTGCACACCCACACAGCACAGGACATCCCAGGTCGAGGGGTAGCGTTGGCATAGGTGCATACGTCAAGCCACGATTTGCTGCACAAAAAGTTGTACACTTAGATTTCCCTTGCTTTTCCCCTCCTTCTGGCAAGACAGCTCTACCCAATGCGGATGCAGATAAGGCTGTGCACTTTATTTTCGAGCATGCACAGCACATTGCACATCATCCCCACACACAGGTCTGAGCTTCCTATTGGCTGCTCAGGGCAGTCAAGCCACTGTGTGCTGGAGGGGATGAGATGAAGCTGCTGCACAGCTGGCTTAATCATCAGACGGCTGCTTTCCCGGTAGGAGGTTCGTCGTCGGAGGGGGAGAATGCGCAGCAGCTACCCGCAGCACAGCAACAAATGGGGAAGATGGAATAAAAATATCTTTTTTTAAACCATCTACACTAGCATTTTGACGTATTTCTACATGCTGCGATACACCGGGACCTGCGGCGCGGCCAGAGCCTCCACGATACCACGGCAGTTGGTGATATTACCTTCTCTCTTGGTCAGATCGCGAATCGTGATCGCAGCCAAAGGTCCACATCGGGGCCACCAGGGATTCCGTAATGCCCGTGTTGCGCTCTGTGCCGGTTGTCCTGTGGCCGGTCGCCGACCATCGCTTGGCCGACATTTTGCAGTGGAGCAATCTACAAGACGTGATGCTTGCAAAGAAGGGTCACGCCCCGTCGACGGCGAGAGGGGGGTGATGGGGAGAATGAGGGGAAAAGCACATGCTCTGACTCCCAAAACGGCGTATGGGCCGTGAGACAAGTCTTTCGTTGTACGACAGCCACAGGGACAGCGACAGAGTGGAGCGTGTGTCTCCCCCGACTCCCTATCTTGTCGTAAAGGCAAACTCCTCACATCTCATCGTCCAAGCACCCCCCTAAGGGGAATCAAAGCTTGGCGGTAGTTGCTGCGGCCGGGATGGCCGCATGTAAGCTGCTACAGTATACTTGTGCCTCAAGGGGAAACAGAAGCAAATCTTCGCTGGCAAGAGGAAGCACACAGCGCTACCGTCACTCCATGAGAAACACCATCGTGTCTCGCTTCCGAACATTCATTCTTTTTTGCGAAGAGGAACATGTCCCCCCGGAAGCCCCCTACGCCGACAGCAGAATCTCGATAACAACAAAGAAGGGTCCTGATAAAAAATAGCGTATATGGGCGATGCAGCCATGCCACCGGCTTTGATAGCAGGGCCTTGACGGATGGCATTGCTCGGGCTGCTTCCAATAATCCAAACAAGCTCAGAGTCCAGAACACACCACGGGAGAGGTGGTCAAGGGCAGGTGTGTGGGGGGCAGAGTAACCTGATCAGGACGAGGAAAGAAACAGTTTCTATGATTCTCGCGGGAAGGACATGGCCGACCATGGTCGCGGCTGGTCCATTCTTCGGGCCCAGCTGTCTCTCTGTCTCTGTTGCGCGCTTGTCTTGCATTCCTCTTCACCACGGGATAGTCTTGGGAGAGACACTGTTTTCATGGGGAGGGAACGTGGTGTCCTCCCGCTTCTCGAGGAAAGGGAAAAGTCCCACTGGTGTCCTGTGTTGTCGCTGCACTCTGCAAGCACGCACCAAGCCTCGAGGTCTCCGCCGACACTCGCTAACCCCTGTCTTTGTCGTTGGCCAACCAGAGGGCCGGAATCACGCAGGACCCAGAGGGAACCCATCCCCCCAAGTCTCTTGTACCTTTTGTACTCTCTGATGTACCCAGCCTCATGTCACCATCCATTTGCCCAAGTACACTCCCGTCCCGTCCAGTCCAGTGGAGCCCCCCTGCTCCATGCCCCCTGCCCAATGGCCCCTGTCCCCTGCAATTCGTGAACAGACCACAGCCTCTTTCTGGCTGGGGACCGTACACTACTGGAGATCGATGCCTCCACCACCTCTTGGGCCTGCAAGATGCCCATGGGGGGGTATTTAGAATCCTCATCCCCCCCGCCCAAAAACATCCACCGGTGCACCTCATCCCGTGTCAAACATCCAAATCCAAACCCCCGGATCCAAAGTGCTTTGCAGCACAGCTCCGGCCTGCATCACCAGCCCATCGCGACGGGCCGTCTCCGACAAGGACACACACTCGTTCCACTCACCAAGGCGCAGCGTCTCTACTGAAGAAGAAGTGGGAAGGAGAGATCGACAAACACACCTACATAAAAGTAGCAGGAGCACAAGAGGTCCGTCCTTGAAAGCCCACGCGCTGCCACGAGGCAGCTCGACTGACGCCATTTTTGCTTCTCTAGCCTGAGCACATCACAACAACGCACTCCATGGAAGCAAACGGCCACCACGAGGTCGAAGACTACAGCATGAGCTACCCCGAACCCCCTCACTTTTCGGCGCCCATGGACCTGGGCCTTTCACCGGAGCCCTACAGCGCCTACTCCAGATCATCGCACGAGTTCCCGACGACAATGGGCTATGAGCATGGAGCCATGTACGCCACCGAGACCCCATACATGTTCAGCCACAACCCCAACCACGAGAGATCATCACCGGGCATGTATCCTGACGACAGCGACCTGCGAGTACCAGCTTCAGATTTGAGCATCAGCGCCTCTTCCTCCAACGCTGGCTCGCCAAATTCGAGTCACGGCCAAATGGCGCCGATCCCTGAGTGGGCCACGGGCCCCCACGGACTTGGGGTTACCCCGGGCATCGTCGACGCAAGCGACTTTCACCTCCCCGGCAGCGAATACTCATACGCGCCCGGCGTCTATGGTGATGAGTACAACCAGGCTTTCGAGTATCCCAGCGGCAAAACACCAGGCTTTGTTGGTGAGTTATCACAGATCCCTAGGTCATCTTCTTGTCTTTCTTCTCGCCCGGGTTGGAGCCCGCGACACCAAGCCCGTGGTTCGTGCGGCTCCATCTCTTCCTCGGTTTCTTGCGAATCTGGCTCTACCATTGTTGCACCCAAGGCCCCAGGGGCAGCTTCTTCTTGTCTCGCCGTCGATACGCGTCTGGCTCAGTCTGTCGTGACTACATCATCAATGATCAATCATACACCTTCCCTTTCAGCTGCCTCTGCTTCTTCTTGTACCTCTTCGGCGGCCTCTGGGCCTGTCTTCGCGTCTCCTGCTTCTTCTACTTCTTCATTTTCGTCTCCTCAACTCCCAGCATGGAGCAGTCCACCGCTGGGGGGCAGTCCTACGGCTCGCCCGACGACTCCTACCAACCGTCTCCTTTCTTCTCCTTTTTTCGCCCAGTCCAGCGGGCATTTTGTTCCTCCTCTTCAGAATTCTTGTTGGTTTCCTCTGTCGCAGACGCATCTCTTAACGTATGGCGGCCTTGCTAACTCGAAGCGTCCGCCTGTTGCAGATCCTATTTTGATCCACCCAGACGCGAGACCAATGACCATGTCTGGTTATGAACAGCAGCCATATTCGGCGCAACCCACTTCTGCATATCCCGCTTCTCCTGCTCTGTCTGCTTCCCCACAACTGCGGACCGGCAGCACTTCGCCCTTCATGCATAACACATACCAGCCATACTCGCCATTCCCGCCACCAGTAGAGGCGCAAAGAAGACCAAGCCTCGTTTCTTTCCACTCCAACTACTCGGGCGAACAGCAATTCAGCGGCGATGAGTTTAAGGAGAAGCAAAGGTGCCCCCATGCTGAGTGCGGCAAGGTGTTCAAGGACCTCAAGGCGCACATGCTCACTCACCAAGAGGAGCGCCCCGAGAAGTGCCCCATCACTACGTGCGAATATCATATCAAGGGGTTCGCGAGAAAGTATGACAAGAACAGACACACCCTGACACATTACAAGGGCACCATGGTCTGTGGCTTCTGCCCCGGGTCTGGCTCAGCGGCCGAGAAGTCGTTTAACCGCGCCGATGTCTTCAAGCGCCACTTGACAGCCGTCCACGGTGTCGAGCAAACACCGCCCAACAGCCGGAAGAAGGCGGCTGCCGGAAACAACGGCAACAAGAAGTTGACCGGATATGCTCCTGACGCTACTGGCAAGTGCTCTACTTGCTCGCAAACATTCAGCAATGCCCAGGACTTCTACGAGCATCTTGACGACTGCGTGCTTCGCATTGTTCAGCAAGAGGACCCAGCTGAGGCGATCAACGCCAAGCGACTAGCTGAAGTTGAGAACGATCGTGATGTACACAATACTTTGGAGAAGAATAACCTCCCAACGACCACCATGGTCCAGGGCGAGGATGGCGAGGATGAGGATGAGAATATGGATGATGGCGACCTTGACGACGAGTTCAAGATGGGTCGTGGTCTCAAGGGATCGCCCACCAAGAGAAAGGGCGGCAACCCACCCAACGGCGTGCAAAAGTCTCGCGGACTTACACACTCGCGCGGTGGTGTTACCCTGCCCACAAAGACCCGGGGTCGCAAGAACAGGCGCGATTACCCTTCCTCATGGGGCTTTGACAAGGGACAAATGACCATGAAGAAGCGCGTCATGGCCGTCTTTGAGGGGCCCCGCCGCCTGGCCAAGGATGACATGATGCTCTCCACTGAGCAAGAAGTCCGCATCAAGCTCTCTGACGGCAAGTCATACGTCACCGACCTCGACATGCAAACACTCAAGCGTGCCGAAGGCTTCCTCAACGCGACCGAGGAGGAGAAGGGCCCCTGGATTTCCGATGACCCTACTGAGGAGCAGCTCAAGCAAATGCTCACCTTCACCGCCCCCGAACCACAAACCACCGTTGCTCAATAAATACCGACTTTACTAGCCTCATTTCACTTGATGTTTATAACATAACAACACCTAATCACACCATCATCTGAACATTGTGTCTCCTACTGGGCTGTTGGACATAGAGGGGCTACCTCTTTACATATGGGCTTTGGGAATCTACAAGGATTATACAATACACGCGGCGTTTTGGGCAATCGGTTGGGCTGGGACAACACGGCAAACCAAGGGGACATGAGCCAAAGCGCAATCACACTATTACTTTTTCCTTCTCTCTGTGCTATTACTTTTTCTTTTTCTCACCTTTTCTTTTTACCCAGGACAAGGGACATGGATAAGGATCGGGTCACCTTAATGACTGAAACGAAAGATATCAAACGGATCGGGAATGGGGGGTGAAAGGAACTCAAAAAAAAACTAACAACATATATACCGGACTGTTGTGGACTGGCTGGCAAGGGGGTTGAGGAGGATGGGAAGAAGATCACACACACACACACACACCGACACACTCCCTGCTCGCCCACTTTTTGTTTTGTTTTTTTTAAGCTCTCACAACCAACGATGATACCCACATTGTTCTCAACACCACTTTAGTTTTTCTTTTCATGTATTCTTGACCATCACTTTGGATTTTTTTTCGAGTGGAGGGGGTTGAGTTGGGTTTATGTGTTGTGTGTGTATTTCTTGTCCAGTCAGTCACAGATGCGAGAAAGATTACGGGAAAGAAAAGTCCGTTGCTTATGTTAGTATTTACAATTATCACTTATTGCTGTCACTTTTTTTGGTCTGGCTTGCTGTGAAGAGTGTATGTCTTGCAATGATTAAGTAGTTCTTGTCTGGGAAGGTCATGAGTTGGGGATGGATATAACTTGGGGCAGTATTATATGGAGGGGCAACAGATCAATATGAGTAGTGTTAATGATGAGTCTTAATTGTTTTGCCCGTTGCGAAGTATTTGTGATGAATGTGATCATGTCTTGTGGTGGTGGTGGTGAGGAGCGAGAGATGTATTCTCCACGCTGCTCCGTGATATCTGTTTGATGTGAGCATCCGGTGTCTTTGAGCCAACCCAATACAGCAGAGACAAGTGAGACTCAAAAATGGACAAGACTTTGGAAATTATAGGGTGTTTATACTGATTGAAATAAATTGATATGATCTGCTAGGTACCTGAAGTACTCCAGAACTCACCGGCTTGAACTGTCATAACCATGCGCAAGCGAATGCACTTATCAAATCCCATCATGTCACACCACCCACCGATAAGCGTTTCTATTAGTAGTGGGCGCGCGGGTTCCCACGGCTGTTTAGCAAAGCTACCCCTCCACAATTTAACCACCCCACCAACATCCGATGGAACAGTCGGGATGAACGCTTCAAGGTGTGTGGGTTCCGTGAGCTTCCATCTTTCAAGTGGAGTGGGGCTGTTTGTTGATATATACCAACATTGAGAGTCTGGTCCGACTTTCATCATCTTTGTCATCGACCTGCATTTTCAACCAACTTACCAATTCAAGACACTCACCTTGCCGTTACTTACCTTACCTTTTCACATAAACTCGGTGAAGAAGAAAAAAATGGCCCTCACCTCCCGTATAGCCCTCACCGGCCCCGTCACCACCGACCCAGAAGACTACCTCTCCTCCTCACTAGGCATCATCTTCCCAGACGACGTCACCAACCAGCACGGCGACGCCGACCACGGGCTGCTGTACACCTCCCCCCACCTGCCCAAGCAGCTGCAATTCGCCCTCGCCAAGGTCACAGAGGAGAAGGACCGGCATCTGTTCTCCCACTACCTCTGGAATAGCTCGCTGATGCTCGCCGAGCTGATCGAAGCCGGGACGTTGGGTGTGACAATACCCTGGTCTGGATTGGGCGGTGAGGTCAAGCACTTTGATCTCACGGGGCTGAGCAGTGTCGAGCTGGGTGCCGGGACGGCGTTGCCGAGCATCATGGGGGGATTGCTGGGGAGTAAAAGGGTGGTTGTGACGGATTATCCTGCTCCGCTCATCATCGAGACGCTAGAGGAAAACGTTCGCAGGGGTGTGGATGAGAAAAATGCGGTGAAGGGGAGGTATCGGCTCGAGGAGGCGGTCGTTGGGGGTCATGTCTGGGGGCAGCTGGACACGCCGCTGGCGGAGGGGAATAAACACAAGGCTGACAGGGTGATCGTGGCGGATTGTCTTTGGATGCCGTGGGAGCATGCGAACCTGAGGAAATCGATTGGGTGGTTCATGAAGGAGGGTGAAGGGGCGAGGGCGTGGGTTGTTTCGGGGTTTCATACGGGACGAAATAAGATGAGGGGGTTTTTCGAGAGGGAGGCGCTGGCGGAGGAAGGGTTGGAGGTGGAGAGGCTGTGGGAACGGGACTGTGACGGGGAGGAGAGGGAATGGGTTTGGGATCGTGGGGTGGAGGATATCAGCGTGCGGAAGAGGTGGTTGGCGATTGGGGTGTTGAGGAGGATACGGAAGGTCGAGTCGAATGGGAAGGGCGAGTGATGGCGTGTCGTCGGGGTATGTCGGTATCATCGGGTAGCTGAGGCGGATTTATCGACCATACTGCGTTCCTGAGCTTCCCCTTCTCATCCTCCCATACCCGTTATTCCTCGCTCTTTAATACCATCCATCCCATTCCTGCTTTCTGTCACTCATATGCTGTCCTTCATACTACTCGTCGTTTCCTTTCCTTATATTCCTCGCTCTTTCTCATGTCGTCCATTCTTTGCCCAACCCGTCCCATATTCAGCAAGGCATATCTCGAATTTCCATATTGGGCAACCACAGCTGAGAAGTGGTTACCACCCGTCCACCATCACCAAATCCTTTCCATCTTTTGTCGCGAGGAATCCGAAACCCAAGTAAACCCAACACCTGGAGAGGGAGAGAGAACAGGAGCGAAACCTCGTCTTCTTATACACAAGCCCTCCCCCACGACAAGTGCGGAATTCCTCCGTCTTTCAGCTCTCGAGCCAAGACCATTAATGAATAGTGGCGCGAGTGAGATCCTGGCTCTCCATGCTGGGTGAAGTTCAGCTCGCCAAACAAAACGAGCGTGATTGGGCAACCGTCGTATTCGTGGCGCCGCCAGTTTTTTTTACGAGACGACTTTTTTGCCTCGGCCAGACAAAGGACGGGCCAACGTCACTCCCTTGCTGACCATGCACGCATGGTGGTTTGTAGTATTGAACGCCATGGGGAGGAGGAGAAAGTGTGGAAAGATGCCGAAGATGCCGAGTTGCGTTGTGTGTTTTGTACAGAGTAGGCGGTGACGAATGAAGAACGGAATTCAGCCGGATGCCTGAACCAACCAACGACAGAAAGGAAAAAGATATGCAAAAGAGGATACCAGAGAAGAATAACTGGAAATCAAAAGCATGGGAGTTGAGAGGTCTCGAGTCAAGAGGCCTGGAGGGCCAAGTCCAGATCTGCTTTAATCCCCCTTTCTTGGCTTAGACAGAGGCTCCACTGTATAACGTACAAGATAACCCAGTTGGGCAAGAAAAGGCAGCGGTACAGATGGCTATTACATAAATACCTATTTTCGACCAGATTCTGGACTGCCAGTCAGATTGGCCTTTTCATCAGTGTTTCGCGAGGCCTCGTGCCCCTGTGAGCTGAATTCCGCATCATGACCCCAGGCGGTGGTCTTGATACGTGGTTCTGCTTTTGGACAGCCAAACTGGCTGCTTGGCGTGCCCTTGGCGACCCTGATCGTCTCGACGGACCGGGATGATCATGAAGCCAAGAAATGTAGGGTTACTTTAGAAATGCTTCATTTTCTCAGGGTTTCCTCAAGGCCGTGTCGTGGCATCGGTGGGGAGAGGTTACAAATCTGCAGGCTCGACCCTCCATCCGAAGCCCGCCGGAGCATTGCCGTCGAGCATTTGCATCCCGGAGGCAACACAAATGTCCATGACGATGCCGCGGACGGCTTTGACCTCTTCCACCGTGGCACCGCCGTTGAGAGCCCCCCTGAGATGGCCTTTCAGTTGTGGGTTAACCTAGAAACTCATCAGCTTCAACCACCGTCAGCCATGCACAACAACCGCCTCACATCCTGAGGTATTAGCCCGGCCATCATGACATAAGAAGTGTCAACGGCGCTGAGAACGTTGGTGTTGCTGAGAATGTAGCCGTAAACCAGACGAGCAATGATGCCCAGGTCCTCGGTGCCTGATCGGTCCATCTGGCCCATGACCCTCTTGGTGATTTTACCGTAGATGCCTTCAAAGAAATCTTGCCCTCGTTTCAGTATCTGGGTTACTGGAGTGTCGTACACATCGGATCGCCTCCCTGTTGGTGAGGGGCTTTGTGGTTCATCAAGGAGCTCTTCGGGAGCCACTTTCTTGAGCTCCAGGAGAGCATTGATAGTCTGATAGACCTGATGAGCATCCCCTCGAAGACGACCCTTTGGAATGCCATGAAAAATACCTTGGGAACGCCCGTCACGGCAGCGGCTTTGACCAAGGCTTCCCGGATTCGCCGTGAGATATCACGTTTCTCATCTAAGCTTGGCACAGCGTTCTCGGTAGCATCGGCATCGGGCAGTTTTTGGTTCAGTGCATGTAAGTACACCTTTTGGATCTCGTCCGGACGGTTGAGCTGAGAAAGCGTCGTGGCTGCAATGAAATACCAAGTATTAACCGGCAGATGCGGCCGACTTCGAATGGATGAGAGAAGACTTGGAGTGATGATGGAGGGCAGGGAAGTCATTGTTTGGTCGAGATTGACGATAAACCTTCATCTAGAGGTAATAGATACAGATAGATACACCGTAAAATATACAAATATGTGTCTAGAGAACGATGGTAGAAGATGAGGAAAGAAAAGGAAGTCGGGACTTGTAAATGGATTGATGTGATTGGACAGAGCCCCTTTGTCTGCAACGAAAAGGGAATGGCTGCACCGCCACACAACTGATTGAATGCGAGGCCAAGTGTGGCCGGAGGCTTGGCAGCGTCACTGTCGCGCGCAGACAGGTGGTGTGTCGTTCGGCTCGGAGATCTGATCCTGGCTCTTTCCATAACGTGGCCAATTGATAACCATAATCTCGAGAGCTCTCCAGCTGCGGCGGCACCACTTTGCCCGACCATTTTCTGGAACAACCATGGCGACTTGATTTTGACATTCTTTTGACCATCGCAACTTGACAGCAACGATCCCTTACGTTTTCTGCGCTCTTGTCGCAAGCAACCGAACAAGATGCGGCTCCAGTGGTTCGCAACGGTAGGTTGACAACCAGCTCCACCGCGGGATAGGGAGCTCTCGTGTGCTGTGCATCGTCAACATCATGGCTGACATTCTCTCTAACCTATAGTCCTCGATGGCCTCTGCGGCCGCCGTAGTCGCATCTGCTTTCTACCAACGTGCCAACTTCTACTCGGCCATGGTTCATCTTGCGCAAAGCAGCATGTCTCTTCTAGTGCGTCCCTCTTGCGCCCACACACACCCTCCGTGCCACTTCCTTCTCTAACAGTAGGCGCACTCAGGTCTTAGTAAATCTGGTATTCGTCATCTATGGATCTCTCATGTACGGCTTCCAGCGTCTCTGCTTCGGGCCTCTACGACCGACCGAAATCGAACAACTCTACGAACGGGCCTGGTTCGCTGTTACCGAAACCTGCCTGGCTATGACCATATTCCGGGACGAGCTCGGCCCTTCGTTTTTGATCATGTTTACCGCTCTTATCACTGGAAAGGTCTGGGGCTGGATATGTGAAGGCCGTGTCGAGGTGCTTGAGCAGCAACCGCCTGTGAATCCCCGTCTGTTCCATACCCGGCTCAGCGTTTCCCTGCTGGTCAGCATTCTCTACGACCTCTGGCTGCTCAGCTATGCCGCCACTACCGTCTGGCAACAGGCCCGACGTACAGTTATGGTTATGTTCTTATTCGAGTTTGCCGTTCTTACCGTCTGCTCATTGCACACGACGGGCCGATACATCCTTTCGCTGGTGGAGCAGCAGGTCAATAAGAGACAGACACAGCAACGTTTGGAGGATCGCCGTCGCCAGGTCAGAGAACAAAGGGCTGAGATATTGAGACGGAGAGAGGCCGAGGGAAGCACCGATGACGACGACGAGGAACTGCCCAACGAGGAAGACGTGGACGAGATGGACATTGAAGTTCCTGGTTGGGAATCCAAGGGACACTGGATTTTGTCCCTCGACCTCTTCGCAGGTTAGTGCTTGTACTACCGCCAGCACGTCCCCCTCAATTACTAACAGATTTCAGACTTCGTTAAGCTTACCCTCTACACGGTATTCTTCTGCGCCCTTGTGATCTTCTTCAACTTCCCGATTCACATAATTCGAGATTGGTTTATGACTGCGAGATCATTCGTCAAGCGACTTCGAGCTCTCCTTCGCTACCGACAGGCCCTCAAGGATATGGATCAATATCCTGACGCCACAGTGGAGGACCTCGGCCGGGAAGACACGTGCATCATCTGCAGAGAAGAAATGCGCCCTTGGGACCCCAATGATACCAATCAAATTGAGAGGACGCGCGCCAAGAAGCTACCATGTGGCCATACTCTGCATTTTGGCTGTCTCAAGAGCTGGTTGGAGCGTCAACAAGTATGCCCGACCTGCCGCCGCCCCGTTTCACGGGAAGGTCAACAGCCTGCCAGAAATGGGGATGCCGTGGTGTTTAGGCTGGGACTTGGCTTCCCTGCTGGCCAAAATCAACCCGCACAAGCACAGTTCCCACCCAATGGCCAAGCTCCTGCTGGCCAACCACCGCAAGGGGGGGCAGCGGGACTTCAAGGTAACAACCGGAATCGCAACGTTCGAATGTTCAACTTTGGGCCTCTTCGGCTTGGTTTCGCTCAGGGCGGTGTTGATGAGATCAGAGAGATGGCTCAAAGAATGGGTTTGCCACCAGATGCTGCCAATCCTGCACCCCCCGCCCCTGCGGCTCCGGCACTAGTTGAAAATCCTGGTGTCAATGTGCCCAACCCCGGTGCTGGACTCGATCATATCCGTGGACAACTCAACGACCTGAGCACGCGAATCCATCAAGAGATGGCAAACTTGAACCATGCCGCCCACGAGGTGTATCTTCTGAACCATTTGGTTAACGAACTGACACGCTTGCGCCAGACGCCTCCACAACAAGCTGGCCAGCGTCAAGTAATATCGCTTGGTCCAGGGCAAGTAGTTGCACCTCCACAGCCTATGCCTAATACTCAGAATCAGGCTCAGGGCCAAAATCCACCACACCCAGCAGCTCAATCAGGACCTCAACCAGCAGGCCAGCCTGCCAACCAGTCGCCTGTCCCACCATTAGGGCAACCTCATATTCAGGCACAAGCTCATCCTGCGGTACACCACCCAGCTGTTCTGCAGGCACAGGTGCAAGCGTTCCTCCCGAGGCTTCCGCCTACTATTGCTAGGCTTGGTGCTGAACCTGGAGCGGCTATTCCCGCTGGAAGCCCAGATCTTCCTGAGGGAGTCACGATTCCGGCGGGTTGGTCACTTGTCCCTCTTCAAAGGATGGAGAACGGGGTCGTAGAGCCAAACCCGCTTTGGAACCAGGTTCCTGTGAATACCCTTAGGGATAGATTGCAGAACCTTGCTCCAGAAAGGCCAAGTTCCTCCTTTTCGAGGGGAACCAGTCCTTCGGGCCGAGATTCGGCCGCGGCGGCTGGAAACCAGGCCGAATCATCTCAGACTGCGGAAGCACGCGGTACTAGGCCATTGGATGCTGTTTCAAACACACAGCAGACGGTATCGCCATCCATCACCTCACCGGCCCCAACAGCTGCTACCGCTACTGTGCCAAGCTGGGGGGGTTCTGCGCAGCTATTTGGCGGCCGAACTACCCTGACTACACATCCTGAAACTGAAGCAGGCAGTAGTAGAGCAGCAACGGCCGCCAGCGTAGCATCGGAAACTAATGGGCCTGCTGCTGCAAGTGAGCAGAATGGCAGCGCGAGTAATACTAAAACCACACGGCTAGCTTCGGTGGAGGACGCAGAGAATGAGGAAGATGAGTGAAAAATGAGCCAGCGAGAGTAGCATCACAGAAGGCATATACATTATTACAGGCCGTTTGGGGGCAGCATCGCATTTTGGGGCGTTTAGGGGGCCTGGGAGTTTCTGGACAGACTTAGTCTAGTGGAGGGGTTGGTTCCATACATTTGCTTCTAAGCGCGAGAGCGAGTTTAGATATACCAAATGCATTTCCATCTCTACCACTTCCATACCATCCCATTACACTTTCCCTCTCGGCCGTGTTTCGGGGAAAGCACACGCCTGACATGGGGCAGGCACATGATAAGCTCGACCGTTTCCCACTCCTCTGGAGAATAACCCATCTGTTTGCTGTCTGGACTTGACATCATCAAACTACAGCCGGCGCCTGGAGAGGTTCTTGAGGTTCATTGCTTACTTTGTATCGTAGTGTTACCTACCATCATCATCATCATCATCGATTCTTAAACAGGCCGAACGACTGTGCCGATCCTTTACGATTATACTACCTGTCTAGCAGTCATTAGTAGCTCCTGCTCCGGCCCCATGGGCGACCCCCTCGAGTCCACCACCGCGGCCGCCGAACCTGGCGAGGTATTCGCAGGTCCAGACGTTCAGGTTACTCGCAGCAATGGCGTGGATACGAACGACCCCGATAAGAAGGAATGGATCCCATCTGATGAGGAAAACGGGGCTGTTCCTCGGTCAGACAAGGGACAAGAGCAACGACAAGAGCAGAAGAAGACTAGTCAAATCGGCGGCGCCTTGAAGTTCAACCCTACCGCAGCCGAATTCAAGCCCTCGTCGAGCTCCCAGCCGGCTCAGCCGGACTGGACAGACAACCATGCCCTTGGACATGAAGAACAACAGACAACATATGGGCCCCCATTTGACCATTTCTCGAGTTATCAGTCAGCCAATCCTACCCCTAGTCCCGAACAGCAACAAATGGCGTGGAGTATGTCGAACCCTTATTCTGCCACGAACCAGTCTCTACGTTTTGAAATGTCGGCGTACATGGTTCTTGTGGAGCAGCACATGGCTGCGTGCGGAAGATGCTTGGCTGACTCGTCTTATATGGGTTCATTGATTGGGCACATGGCTCGTTGCCAAATCTGCCAGGCTAGATTTCAGGACTATATGACTTCTCTGGCAGTAGGACACGACCAAGAGTATGAAGACTGGGACCCACGGAATTTCATAGACATTCTTCCAGGGTGCCACACTCTCGTGGAAGGCGACCAAAGTCATTTTAACTGGAGTTCGTCGTGCTGTTCGGACTTTTCCAAACAGGGAGGGTACAGTGATCTCGTGGAAGGCGACCAGCATCATCATATCTCGGATGCGTCGGGCTCTTCACACTCTCCCGAACAGAAGGGGTGGGACATGGAGGGGTGCTATACGCTGAAGGAACATGAAGAGTATTTGGCCAATGAAAATGAAATAGAAGGTGTGGAGGAGGAGAGCGATCTGTGGTGGGCTATTCGAAGAGGGCGGGCAGAGCAGGCGGCGGAGATCATATCCATATCGATTGGGAAGGCAGAGGGATTGCGGGGAGGGGATCCGAGGTGGCTGCCGCTTTCAAAGGCGACATCTTCGAGGGCGATATCTGCGGGGGCGAGCTCTGTAACGATGGTCGAGGCAGAAGCAAAGGCGGAGTCTGCGGAGGCAAAAGGATCGATGAGGTTACGGGGAGGGGGCTATCCTCTTTTACCGAGACACGAACGTCGTTCTAATGGTCGGAGGTTTCGCCTTGATCGCAAACATGGTGCTGGGGAGGGAATTATGAACAAGATACGGAAAGGAAGATCACTTGACGTGGTGAGAGAGGAGGACGATGGTGTGGGGGGGGTGGCGGGGACTACTGGTGGGCGTCATGATACAAGTATGGTAGCGGAAGAACGTGGCTGCGGTGGAGGGAGTGAAGCTTCCGTCTCAAAACGCCCACCGGCTTTAGCGGGGGAGGGGGTTGTGGAAGAAGGTTTTGAGGCCATTTCTGTCACGGGGCTTGCTGACACAAACGGGTCACGGACAGAAGAAGGAAAACTTAACCGGCAACATATATCGGTTGACCAGCCAGGCAGCCGCCCACAACAGAAAACCAAAGACCAAGACGGCAAAAGCTCTAGTAAAGGCAGCAAGAAAAGGGGTGCGAGAAGCTGGCTTGCAGGTTGGCTTCCTTGGCGATCAGCGCCCTCAACTGCCTCCAAGAACATCAAGAAGTCCACCACCGATATCAAAATGGACGGTACACGCAAACGATCGTCATCGAAACGTTCTCCAACACCACCAGCCCGAGGCAGCAGCTCGCGCGCTGCGGGTTTGAAGATTAACACCATGGTTCACGACGCCGAGGTCACTGCCAACAAGGAAGACGAGCCACGAACCCCAAGCGATGGAGTATCCCACTCGAGCTCGTGGTCGATGGTCGATGGCAATTCCGACCGTGTTGGCGATAGTGCCAACACTAGCGATACCAGTATCGAAATGGCACAGGAGGATAAAGCCACCGCAACCCAGACACAATATATAAACTCTACTACGGATGATGGAGTATCCAGAAATGAGGCAGACACCACCACCACCGAACCCGAAAAAATCGACTATGCCTCCATGGTAGGAGAAGCAGGCGATTACTTTTACGATCCGTACGGCACCGATAGCGGCAGAAAAGACAAGGGGGTGGCCAAGGACGATGAGTTGGATCGCTGGTATCCCGACTATCGTGAGGATCGTCCTGTGTTTCGGAAGCGTCATGGTTATCATCGTCATCTTGGCGAGTTTAAAACCCCTTCCCCATACCGACTTGGGCTTAACAGGGCTGTTGTGGATCTTAGGGGAGAGTTTAGGCAGATCACTACTCAGGACTTGTACCATCCTGACGGAAGCCTGTCGCGGGTATGGGGGCAGTCAAATGAAGACAGCTGGAACGGACTTCTCCGTGGGGATTTGGATGACCGAACCGGCCCGCCGCCTGTTCCGGAGTTGAGGAGACATGGGCCTAGTCTGGCGGCGCTGAGTCAAGGTGGGATGCGGGGACATGGCTCGGGACTGGCGCCTCCGCCGGGGTTGGGTTATCCCGAGAAGCCAATAAGGGGGGTGCCGGATATCTTTGGGAATGATTTTGAGAGTGGTGGCGGACGGTATGATGGGGAGACAGCGTCACTGTCTTATGGGGAGGTGATGATGCAACGCAAGAAGAACCAGGCGGTGAACAAGCTGGAGCGGGCTAGGAGGAAGCCGAGGTTTTCGATGCCGGCGATGCCTGATATCCCGAGGGGGTTGGGGAGGTTGGTGGGGAGGGTTATTGGCCATGGGGAGAGGGGAGAGGATAGGATTGGGGAGGACGATGATGAGGAGAGGGGGGTGGTTGAGCATAGGGAGAATATTGCCGGGGGTGACGGTGAAGATTCGAGCAAGGGGATTGAGTCTCATTTTTCCGTTCATCGCTTTGGAAGACAGCGGCGCTAGACACGGCGGCGGAGGACGCAGTTTTGATATTTGGGATTATGGGTATAGGACTTGGATTGCGTTTTATTTTTCTGTTTTGGGATGAGGTTGTAGTTGGTCAAGGTTATTTTGTGTTTCATGGGTTGAGAACCACCTCAATATAAGGCCCGGTCTGTGTAGATGGGGGAACAACTCAGCGGAAAAAGGATACTTGCAAGAGTATCGGTAGGCATAGTGTTAGGCAGAAGAAATACAGCGAGAATATTTAGGCCAGTCCGTCTTCTCGAAAGAACACGTGCTGAGTTTGCCGAGAAGTGTCAGCTATAAATATGATATAAACATCACGTTCAATCTATAGAATACATGTTACCACCAATCGTAATGATGATGATCTCTTAAAGAGGTTGCAAATCCTCCCTGCATATAGGACAAACCAGCCGTTTTCTGAACCACTGCTCCAAGCACTTTGTGTGGAACATGTGCCTGCACGGGGTGATCATGTACGACTTCCTCTCCAACATGTCAGCCATACTCCACGACGGATCAGGCTTGCCGGTCATGACCACGGGGACGAGCATCTCCTCGCGGCAAATGGCGCAGTCCACATTCCTCAGCGTCATGCCCCTCTGCTTCAGCTCCTTCGCCCGCTCCCTCAGACCCTTGTGGTGTTGCTCGGCCCCGTCGGCAACAGCGGAAGAAGACGAAGAGAAGGAATCAAGCTCCAGACCGATGACGACGCCGCTCTCAATGTCGTCCTGCCTGAGAATGCGGTGGTAGTCCCACACCTCTGGCATCCAGCCCCTCGGGAACGGGATCCCGAGCCTGGGCTCCCAAAAGTTTTGCATGATCATGACGAGGAGCTGAGCCCAGACCCAGCCGACGAGGCAGGCCAAGGTGATCCAGTCGGAGGGGACAAAGAGAAAGTTGTTGTCGTAGAGGTAAAAGTAGGCAAAGGGTGCGAGGCGGCAGAGGGATTGGCCGACGAGAAAGTTCCACGAGAAGCTGCGGCGGCTGTTGCGGCGGGCGTTGCGCCAGATTTGGGGGAGCCAGAGGGAGAAGTAGAGGAGGGAGATGGTGTTGATGTAGATGGCGCGCGCCCCGGGGGGCCAGGATAGAGATAAAACGGTGAGGACCATGATGGCGAGGATGATGAGGAAGAAGTAGAAGACAACCGGGGCGAACTGGGCGGTTCGAGGGCGGTTATTCGCCGTGGCTGTCGCGGTTGTGTTTGTGGTAGGACCCAGTCCTGGAATAGCACTTGCTCCGGCCGCTACATTCTGTGCAATCTCGGCATCGATGTCTTGGTCTGAAGGGATGATAATCGGTGGTGAGGACGCCCTAGGGGGTTCAGCTGTAACCGGGGGAGGAAGAGAATCTGAACTTTGTGGAACTGGTGGAGGTGGCGGCGGAGTTGGGGTTGCAGCGGTTGTGTTGGTAGAATTTGTGGTGGTGGTTGCAGGAGTATCGCGTGCTCTCCTCTCCGGTTCACTTCCACGAATGCTAGCTAAAAGCCCAGCTCCCATCGCCGACGACATGAATGAAACAAATGTCAGAAGTAAAGCAGAGTGGAAACCATCCGAGGAGTTGACAGACCATGCGGATGAAGCTGAGAAAACCATGCCATCGGCCAGCAACATCATTGACATGCTCCAAAAGCTCAAACGGTTAAGCGTAGAGGGTGTGGGTGACTCCTTGATTTGGCCCTTCAGAAGCATGACTTGTACTGCGTACACAAATGTGAACACCAGCAGTGAGTAGTTCACACGAGACAGAAGAACTTCCTCTTTGACACCTACGAGGTGCTGTCCGTCTGCGGGTGGAAACAGGGGGGGACCCTTGGACTCGAGATAATATGAGCAGTCAGGGGACCAGGCGACGAGAGACATTTGCAGTTCTGGTGTTTTGGTGTTCCGGGCACCGGAAGGGAATCGAAGTTCCCGTTCCAGGTCGTCGATGAGCGAATGTGCGGGGTCCATGAAACCCTTTACATCTGTATAGTGGTGATCAAGAGCATGTAGTTGCAGATACATGATGTATTCGCAACGCGGTAGGTGGCCACCAAAATCACCCTCGATGACTGAGTTCCAAGGGTTGGACGTGTCTGGAAGCCTGCTGCGTTCCCTCCCACGAAGTGTCTTGTCCACAGTGCGGTTCAGCAGGCGCTGACTAGTCTCGAAAAACTTCGCATGTGGTGTGAAGTGAGGCAAGCCAAAGATGCCAGCGAACTTCTCGCTGGTTGTGGTCAGAATGATTGAGCCCTGCAATGGCCAGTGAACGCCATATAGCTGCATCACAAAACTCGCAGCAGAGGTATCTTCATCCTGAAAAGTGGCCACCGCTGAGATCTCTCTTGCAACGCCCGCTGTATGCTGCTCCTTTGCCTCTTTGGTGGCCTCCCGGTAGACACTATCGTCGGTGTCGTCCTCCTCGAAGCGCAGGACTACACTGCCATGAGATCCGGTAACATTCCAGCCCCAATCAACATCGCCCTCCATCCAGTTAACCCCAGGCGCAATCGCAGTGAGGTTATAATTTCCCTTGCGCCTCACAGCTGACCCCTGACGGCGGATCCATTTCCCCTGAACGGTGCCAGTCGCGTTCTGCCATGTCCTCTTTACCGCGCCATGATTCCACTCATCACTTCCTTCCTGGGGAGGAGGATAAGCATGTTTGCTCCACTGGCGACATCGATCCTTGAAGTAGTTGAGATCATCCCAGGCCAAGCCGTCGCTTTCTCTGAACCCCGTGAGATTCAAATATTTGGGCACTTCCCATGGCGGCGCGCCTTCTTTGTGTTCATGGGGAGAAAAGCCGTCCCAGTTGGTGCTGTTGAGAATGCCGTGAGCAGCTCTCTGGCGGCCAAGTCTTTCGGAGGCAGAGAGATAGGGGGCGGATATCAGCGCCGGGGCGTCACTCTCGGAGAAGAATGTGAGATAGAAAATGAGAACCAACAGCAACATCTGCCCCCGGTCACTCTGCTGGCGCCGTTGCTGTTCATTTTGATCTTGTTCAGGCATCGTGGCAAATCGCGGCTTGCTTGCCGGCCAGAATTGAACTCTATGGCGATGTGAAAATCATATTTCACTGTTGATGAGCGCCCAGCTTGTGAAGCCTAGGACTTCTCGATATGCCTGGAAGGGAGCGACCCAAAAGACCCCCTGATCGTTGTTGTGGTTGGGCGATGTTGTACTCAGTCAAGGAAGCCACAGAATAGAACTCTTATGATGAAGGAGAAAGGCAACACCAAGATAATCGTGATGAAATGATGTCTCGTCAAGGTAAAGTGCTGTGTCTGAGAGCAATGATGTCTTCGCAATATGATATTGGCCGGGTGAGGCAGCTGCAAGGGTACCTTGAAGCTTGGCACCAATCCCTTGTGACAACCACAGTGCAATAACCGGCCGTTGCACAGTGCTATCAAACACACCCTGAATGCCAACCCCCACCCGCTAGTCCAACTGCTCGGAATCAATAACACATTGGCAGCAAGCTCCGACACACTATACAAATCTTGTGAAACCTGCTTTCTACTATCTCTGAGTACCATCAGACGGATCACTTATTCAGCAAAGCGAGACAGCAATGGCGTCCAAAAATGAGTCCAATGCAAATACGAGCCCAACAACCGTGAGCTGCCCCTCTCTCTCTCCCTCCTCATAGTAGGCTCTTGATACTCACCATCTGTTCCCTTAGGCCTCTGGTGACAACGCCCATGCCGAACTCACAGCCCAGCTCGAGGATCTCTTGAACACCCTCTCCAATAAATTTGCAGGCGTCTCTAGTGAAATCTTTGCGAAGAGTATGTCTCAACTGAGAGCTCCCATCACATTTGAACATGATGACTAACACAATGATAATAGTGGACGAGATGTCGCGCCGCCTAGATAATCTGGAGACACAGCTAGCGGCCAACAAAGAGAAGAAATGAGGATCGGGTTAAGGGCACGTGCAATGAACTCGTTTACGGAGCATAGTTGCGAACGGGAGTCTTTGGAGTTGGAAGGCCGTGTTTTTGTTTTGTCAAGTCACATGGGAGGATCATTGTCTTCGTTGCTAGCCAAAAAATAATATTCATTCAAAATCCCTCCAAACTCCATGTATTCAAAGTCATAGAAAGTTCGCCATTATATATTTCATGTTGTCAGGTCTACAAGTTGTTTAGAGCTCATCCTTGCCAGTGATCTTCTCCACGAACTTGCGGAGAATGTTGGTCTTGGAGGTCAACTCATCCAACTTGGTAGGAGCCAGACCGCCCTTCTTGAGGATACCCTCCAAACGAGCAAGCTCCTTCGCAGCAAAGTTGTCACTCTTGCTAAGCTTGTCAAAGACGCGCATGTAGTACTCGGCGTACTTGTACTGGGCATCCTCCTTGAGACCCTCGGCGGCCTTCTTGACCTCGGTAGCGGCATCGGTGAGAGGGGTGCCACCAATGTACTTGGTGACGATCTCGTCAAGGACAGCGAAGGTGCCAGCGGTAGCGTCAACGCCACCGCCCGCAGCGCGGCGGGTACCAGCCTGCTCGTTGAGGAAAGTTACAAAGTTCTCCTCGGAACGGCCACCGCTGTACTCTTCAGGAGTAGTGCTGCCCTTGGGGAAGAACTTGATGGTGGGATACGAGGTCACGCCATACTCGTTGGCGGTGGCTTTGCTATTCTCGGCCTCGGCATCAACCTTAGCAATAACAACGTTGGGCTCGTTGGCGAAAGTATTGGCGAGAGACTCCCAAGTGGGGACAAGGCTCTTGCAATCTAGAGTATTGTGTCAGTACGTCCAACTTGGATCATAAAGTGATTGACACATACGTCCGCACCAGGGAGCAGTGAAAGCAACCAAAACGTGCTTGTCGCCGCCAATGGTCTTCTTGAAGGTAGCGTCGGTAAGATAGGCAACGCTGCTAGGAGGAGCAAGCTTCTTCTTGGACTTGATGCCAGTCTTCTCGGTAATGAAGGCAGTCAGAGCCTCAAGGTCCCGTCCACCATTGTACTCGGTCGGCTTATCACTCTTGCCATCGAACCACTTCAGTGTAGGGAAGCCCTGGACGCCAAAACGCTTGCCCAACGCCCTTTCGGCATCGGCATCAACCTTGGCAATCTGGACATCCTTGCTGAACTCAAACACTTGGGCGAGCTCCTCGTAGACAGGAGCAAGAGTCTTGCAATGGCCGCACCACGGGGCGAAGAATTCGACGAGGGTAGGCTTTCCGGACTTGAGAACGACTTCGTCGAAGTTACTCGGGATAAGGTCGAGAACGGCGGATTTGGCCGCTACAACGGCCGTGAGGCCAGCGAGCACGAAGCTCTTGAGGAGAACCATGACGATGTGATACCGCTGGTGTCAGGCGGTGTTTTTGTGGAATTCAGCTCGATGCAACACTAGGCGATGTTACAAGGTGAAAACGGATGACTGCTGAGAGCCGGCTCAATTGAAAAGACGTGAACAGGCAACACAATCCAAGGGATGCTTTGAAATCTTAAAAAGATGCCACTTTGCAGAAGAGCTCGCTGACAACTGGCGGCGCAATCCTGGCGCATTGGCTGGAAAGCTTCCCCAGTTTTGTAGCTCCCGCCCCCGCCATCTGAAACAGTGCCAGCGCCTGGAGCAAGCGCACTGTCCCAACAAGTCGTTTAAGCCCCCCCTGTCAACCTGCAAGGCTTGATAAGCGATAAGATAAAGGCAAAGCAGAAGCTTATCGGCGACGGGCGGTGAAAGAAAAAGACCCACAAAGATAGGCCAAGCGCCACAAACGCACAAGCCACCCACGCCAGCGAAGCCCTCCCGCACAGAAAAATCTCCCGCCATATTGCGGAACTCCCTAGCAACATTTCCGGCCGAACCACCGCACTCCCGTCGACGACATCTTCACGCCAAACCTCTTCCCCGAAATTTTTGCCCTTTTTCGCAAGGAAAAAATTCCATAAATCTCTCAAGATGTCTCACGAGTCTGTCTGGAACTCCCGCCCCCGCACCTACGGCAAGGGCTCTCGCGCCTGGTAAGGAAAAAAAAAGATCTCCACTTACATCCATCACGAAACGATATCACCGGCGACATGGGTGCGAGGAGGAAACGATGATAGGAGGCAACGAAGAAACTTTGGCTTTGAATAAGAGGAGGAATCGAAAGAAAGGGGGGCAAAAGAAATCATCAAAGCAACATGGCAGAAATTGGGGAACACGCACATACGAGAGAACCTTGAGGAACAAGTGGGCTAACGACTATTCTCTTTCGATAGCCGTGTCTGCACCCACCAAGCTGGTCTGATCCGCAAGTACGGCCTCAACATCTGCCGTCAGTGCTTCCGTGAGAAGGCTGCCGACATTGGTTTCGTCAAGGTACGATAAAGTCACCCAACCCACCCGATATCGAGATCCGAGCACATCTTTCACGACAACGCACCGATATCGTTTGGAACCGAGCAAGACAGGACTAACATGTGGTCAAAACAGTACCGGTAAATTACCCACTTTAATGTCGGGAGACATGGAGGTTTGACAGCCGCGGCTTCCGGGTTGTGGTTTGATGACGACGGGGGGAAATGGGGGAAAACGGGATTTTGGGGAAACCATGGGCGGGGCGAGGATTAACAACGGATACCAACTTAAGAGAGACCTCGCCGGTTGGGGAAATGGGACAACTTTTCTTGTGATTGACGACCACTACACGGAACACCGGGAGATGGGAAAAACGACCGATTCCGAAATCAAAACAAACGAGACAGACGAACATTGCAGCGTTGGGTTTCTTTTTTTTGTTTTCAAAGCTCATTTACTCCATGGGAAATGGGGCGACAAGGACAAAAAAGTGGGAGTTGTCACGGGTTTTTCCCTTTTCAAAGCATCTTTTTGTGTGCTTTTCTGAGAGCAACTGAAATGACCCAAGTTGCAAACTGATGGTGCTGTTCTCGGTGTTTTGCTCGCGCGTGCCCAGCGAATCTATCGACATGTGCTTAGACGATACGATGGGAGAGTGGGCATGGGATATCTCACATATGGACAATTAATGGAATCCCAGAGCGCTCTCGTCACTCCATGCTGCTGTTCCTTCTTCCACTACTTCTCTTGGTTTCAGCCCAATCGCATGTGACAGGCCAACATCATCTTGCAACTCTTGTAGCACAAAACCAAGCACAAAGCAAACTAGGCAACGTTGCTGTCTATATTCGTATATTCGTCATCGGTCTTCTATCATTGCCTTTCTAAATCTCGCCTATATTACAGGTATTTTAAGACAACAACAGAAGCAAAAGGAGGGGAGATCAGCCGAGCCCCAAGTGTAATGTGCACAAAGAACCCAGGGCGCAGCTTTGCGAACTGGCGCTTTCTAAACACATCATGGTATACAGTGCACAAAGTCCGTTTTCAACTCCAAAGCGCCTCCGCCCCCCCTCCCTGATCGACTCGAAAGCCAAGTCCCCCTTCCGTTTTTACCCTGGCCGTGAGTTGGTTGTTCTTTGACATTTTCTTTTACTTTTTCTTTCATTTTTTAAATACCAAAGAGTTTACTCAATGATGCGGGTGACGAGACCAGTAGCGACAGTGCGGCCACCTTCTCTGATGGTGATGCGCATACCGGCCTCGATGGCAACGGGGCTGTAGAGCTCGGCCAACATCTCGACGTTGTCACCGGGCATAACCATCTTGCTAGAGGCATCCTCGGTACCCTCGGGGAAGTACAGGGTGACGGACTCATCGGCGGAGCGGATGTACATCTGGGGGCGGTACTTCTCACCGAAGGGGGAGTGACGACCACCTTCCTCCTTGGAAAGGACGTAGAGGGAGAGAAGGAACTTCTTGTGGGCGGTGACGGTGCCGGGCTTGGCAACGACCATACCACGTCTGATGTCCTCACGGCGGACACCACGGAGCAGGAGACCAGAGTTGTCACCAGCGCGGGACTCCTCGCAGGACTTCTTAAAGGTCTCGATATCGGTGACCTTGGTCTTGATGATCTCGTTGGAGATGCCAATGAGCTCGATCTCGGCATCTCTCTTCAGGGTGCCGCGCTCGACACGGCCGGAAACGACGGTACCACGGCCGGCAATGGAGAAGACATCCTCAATGGGCATGAGGAAAGGCTTGTCGGTGTCACGCTCAGGGGTGGGGATCCAGTCATCAACGGCCTTCATGAGCTCATCGATCTTGGACTCGCCAATTTCGGGGCGTCTGTTCTCGATGGCGCAGAGAGCGGAACCGAGGACAACGGGGGTGTTGTCACCATCGAAGCCGTAAGAGCTGAGAAGCTCACGCATCTCCATCTCAACGAGCTCCAACATCTCGGGGTCCTCGAGAGCATCAACCTTGTTGACGAAAACGACGATTCTCTGGATACCGACCTGGCGGGCAAGGAGCAAGTGCTCGCGGGTCTGGGGCATCTGACCGTCGGAAGCAGCAACGACAATGATAGCACCATCCATGGAGGCGGCACCAGTAATCATGTTCTTGATGTAATCAGCGTGACCAGGGCAGTCGACGTGGGAGTAGTGGCGGTTCTCGGTCGAGTACTCGATGTGGGTAGTGGAAATGGTGATACCACGCTTGCGCTCTTCGGGGGCCTTGTCGATAGAGCCATAGTCGAGGAAGTTGGCCATGCCCTTCTCGGCTTGCCTCTTGGTGATGGCGGCAGAAAGGGTAGTCTGTGGGGAGCTCGGTTAGTGGGGGAGGCGCAAACTGGCGCATTCACGGAATGTGCGGACCTTTCCATGATCAACGTGACCAATTGTACCTTGATATTACTGTTAGCATTCGCTTCAACTCGTGGAGGGGTTTCCTCGAGGGCATCGACGCACCAATGTTAACGTGGGGCTTGTTGCGCTCAAAAACAGCGTACGACCGGGCAAAGTTGAGGATTGGAGTCCGGGTCTGGCGTTGGAGCGAAACCAGGGGAGACGCAGACTGTCTGAGGGTAGCCGCCCTCAGGAAGGGGGCAATGGTTCTGAGGAGGGCAGGCATGGTGACAATCTAGGAATCGCTCACGGAAACAGAGGGATACCGAAAGAGCGGAGGGGTGGAATCAACAGGACGTTGAAGAGTTCGAGCTGCACAAGATAGAAAATTTGGGAGCCGGTTCATCCAAAACCGCTAGTGCAGTTCGGGCTGGGTTCGGTTCGCACGGACTGCCTTGCGCCTCGTGCTGTTTTTCTGCGTCGATTTAATCCAGTATCACGTGTGTTCGTGGGAGCAACGTGTAAGTCTGGGAGAGTTACCCCGCGACACGGTCGTCTTATCATCGTGGTCAAGGAAGACCTATCTCTAGAATGCCGGGTGGGTGAGAACAGGAGGTTCTAGAACGGGATGTTGCCGGTGATGTAAACACACCTCGGTCTCAACTTTAAATTGAAATACGAGCATGCTACAAAGCGCATGGAAGTGCCGCAACGCTGGTCACGATCGCTCCGGCACCAATTCATTTGAGCTTAAGCTGGCTGTATGGGCGAGGCGTTACGCTCTTTCCGTTACTGTCCCAGGCTTGAGCGTCGGCCACGCATATGCGGCTTTAAAACGTGGGCAGTTGGAGTGCTCCTTCCTCAACATGCTGCTGCCACGGTCAGTTCTTGGCAATTCGACCAACCGTCCATTGCAGGCAACTCAGAACTTTGATTGCAACTGAACGCATTTCGGTCATTCAATTCATGTCCAAAAGAGCAGAAAGACAGCCAGATATCAAAATGCGTTTACCGTGATATACCCCCTCCCCTGTCCCAATCACCACAACAAGACAGATAGCACATCTCGTCTTATCCGGTATAGTGTAACGGTTAACATATCGCGTTTTCACCGCGAAGCTCGGGGTTCGATTCCCCGTACCGGAGTGGATACCCCCCGATACCCCTCCGGCAGTGTTGGTGATGATTATTTTTGAATGTTTGGAGTTTGTTTTGTTTTATTTGCCCCTTTCTTTGGCTCAGGGGGGTGTTCCTTCCATTTTTGTTGGATTTGGCTGTGCATGGCAGGTGTCGCTCCTTCCCTTCATCTTCTGATGCTGCAATTTTTGGCTTTCGGGTGCCCCCACTTTGTCAGACTGTTCATTCCCAAACCGTTGCCCCACCATGCCGCACCCAGACAACGGGATACCTATAGAAGTCAGCGTTCCGTGTTGAGCACACTCTGGCTACCAGATGGACTTTGAACCAACAGGCTCTGTCTTCGTCTTTGCAGTTCGAGCGTCGCAAACACTATTTTTGCAATGGGAATCCGTGGAAATATGTAGGTTGGTAGTGGCCGGCCTGTTTTCTACCAAAGTCACTTAACAGGGAACTCTTCCTTGACTCCTAGAGAGAAGCAGCAGTCCCTACCATCGAACTCACCATTGCTTCGTAGTTGGCAGCATCTAAACCGTCCCTCTCTCCTCAGACATCACATTAAGGTGAGGCTCGAGCTCTGCCCAGACTCGGCAATCGCTGACTCTCTTGGGCGTTGCTTGGCATTGCGGTTGTTGGACGAGAATTGGAGAGTGAGACAGCATCAGCCACAGGTGGGATAGGATGCAGTGCCGACATCTCTCCGAAAAGGTCAAGGTTTACGCGAACTGTGATAGAGGAAAGGTACTGTAATCGCAAGAGGAGTCAGTACTACAAAGCCTGCCATCTTATTATCCTCGCTAACTGCAACTGAGCAGCTGGTGTTGGGAATGTAAGATATGCCCAAACATAGGCTCCATGGGTTTTGGCCAAGCCTATGTTGTATCCTGATTCAAGTCCGCAATATCAACCAATTTCAAGGTCTGCTGGCGTAATGGCAGCGCGTCTGACTACGATTTCATATCAAGATATCAGGAGGTTCCAGGTTCGACCCCTGGGTAGATCATTTTGTTCTTGCCGGCCACTCTGATTCAAGCACCAATCTAGAGTGACAATTATGAGCTGCCAATTTGTCTTTTTTTGCCTCCTAGGAATATCAAAAAAATCAGATAGCTCTATCCGTAGTGTACAGCAGTGTTCCAGTCCAAACCTAATCTCCAGGATGAGGAAGTCAATGGCTTAGGGTTAGGGTCCACCACACTAAACTCGACCGGTTGCTTGTGCGCTCATGCCGTATTTCTCAAAACTTTATTTGTATAAGACCTCTTCCGCATCATTGTATTCGTGAATAGATTTTGCATCTGTATGATATGTTTGGTCATTTTCATCCTCATTACCACTGTTGATGTCTCGGGAAAAGCGGAGTTTCTGACGGAGTATCTTGGTCAGCAAGCAGGAGCAGCGGTCGTCATGCCGATAGCAACGCCGAGACTTGTACAGAGAGACTAAATCCACTCAGTCACTGGCTGACTGTTCTGAGCAGTTCAATTCTTCATTTCCAGTTTACAAGATCAAAGACTCATCATACGTTTCTCTTTCAAAAACCGCTGCAAAATGGAAGAGGAGGACACATCATGGAAAGGCGTCGAAAACACAGGCGACGCCATCGACGTCGACGAGCTCCGAGTCATGTACTGCGCTGCGGATTCCTTCCAGTGAGTTTAACACAATCATCGCCGAAACAAACAGTCCCCGCAAAACACCCATGGCTAACATTCAATCTCAGACAATACCCAAGAATAGCCCACTTCCACACCACCCACCTCCGCCGGCAGTCATTCTACTCTCTCCCCCAAGCCCACCTGCATCTGCTGTCGTCACCACCCTTCAACTACCTGGACACACTAAACAAGGTAGACGACTGCATCGATTCCAACGCCGAGCTGTCCCGGGCCATCTTCAAAGCCTCCCTTACCAACTTCAACTTGGGCGTCCCAGACGAAAAGTCAAAGACCCCCGGCGCCTTGAGGATCCCCGATGAGTGGGTAGGTTGCGCTAAAAACGGAGACGTAGACAAGGCGCGGAGCACCCTCCGGCAATTCTACCGTGACTGGTCTGCCGAGGGGGCCAGGGAGAGGGATGTCTGCTTTGGGAATGTCCTGAGGGTCGTGGAGGAGGAGCAAAAGAAACTAAATGGCGAAGGGGAACGACTACGGGTTCTTGTCCCGGGAGCTGGGCTGGGAAGACTGGTGTTTGAACTTTTTCTGCGTGGCTGCGCAGCAGAGGGCAACGAGATTTCCTACCACCAGCTCTTGGCGAGCTCGTATATCCTCAACTGCTGCGAGCGGGCGGAGCAGTACACGGTTTACCCCTGGGTGCACGGGTTTTCGAACCATCGGACCAGAACGGATCAGTTTAGGGGGTATAAAGTGCCGGATGTGCACTGCATGACGGAGACGATCAGAGCGCAGGAGAAGGGCGTGGTGGGGGACATGAGCATGACGGCCGCGGATTTCCTGTGCGAGTATGCAAAGGAGGAGAACGCAGGGGCCTTTGACGTGGTGGCGGCGGTGTTCTTTCTCGACACGGCGCCGAATCTGATCAGATATTTGGATGTGATTTACAGCTGTCTGAAGCCAGGAGGGGTGCTGGTGAACTTTGGGCCGTTGCTGTGGCATTTTGAGGGGCAGACGCCTAACAGGACTGAAAACGGAGGCCATGTAAAAGGAGATGGAGAGGACGACATGACGGGGATTGCGGAGCCGGGGAACTTTGAGCTGACGGACGACGAGGTGATGGAGTTGGTGACAAAGGTTGGGTTTCAGGTTGAGTCGAGGGAGACGGGGATCGAGGCGCCGTATATTCATGATACCGAGTCGATGCTGCAGACTGTATACAGAGCTAGCACATGGGTGGCGAGGAAGCCGGTCATCAAGGCGGATATTTCTTGATGACATGATGTATTATGCTCGAAGATGAAAAGAAATTGCTCAAAATGTAGTAGTAAAAAAAACGGCATTATCATTTTAAAGCTTGGAGGAGGTATCCAACTGTCCCCTCGCCCACATGGCGCCACCATCAATGGCAAAGTCAGCGCCATTCACATGGTTACTCGCCCGACTGCATAAGTACACAATCGCACCAGCAATATCCTCCGGTCTCCCCAGCCTCTTCATCGGGTTGGCCTTGGCAAACGCATCATGCCCACCGCTCATCTCCAACAGCCCGTTGCTCATCTTGCTGGGGAAGAACCCAGGGCAGATGCTGTTCACGCTGATATGCCTTGGCCCCAACTCCACCGCCAGGTTCCTCCCCAGGTGAATCACCGCCGCCTTGCTGGCGCTGTACCCATACGTCGCCTGCTTGCCCAGGGTACCAATTCCCAAGCCAGCCACAGAGGCGGTGATGACCACCTTTGCCGGCTGCTCAACCGACGCCTTCTTCTCGAGAAGGGGAACGAAATCACGGATGAGGTTGAAGACGCCCTTCACGTTGAGGTCCATGACCTTGGCGAAGGCCGAGTCCGCGTGGGTGTCGATGTACTCCCCCCATGTGGCGCCGGCGTTGGCCAGAAGGATGTCGACGTGGTCGGTGTGCTTCTTCACCTGCTCGACGAGGTGAGTGACGCCGGCCTGGGTGGCGCAGTCGGCGGGGACAGATATCGCTTTGGCGCCGGGCGACAGGCCTGGGAGCGCGTTGAGGGTGGCAACGGCTGATTCGCAGGCGGCGGCCTTGCGGGAAGAGATAAAGACCAGCGAGGCGCCCGATTGGAGGATGCTGAAAGGTAGGTTAGTAACATGGCTCGCGGAAAGGCGCGGGAAAAAGAAACATACGCAGAGGCGGCACTCAAGCCCAGACCACGAGAGCCACCGGTAATGACGGCAACCTTGCCCTTGAGGGAGAAGAGGGAGGAGAAGTCTTGGAGCTGAGCTTCGGCCATTGTGACGGTATTAATATGAGAAAACAGCAAAAGATGAAGATGAAGGAACAGCAGACAGCTGAAACTGGGACAAAGGAGGGAGTTATAGTTCCTAGCCCTCAAGGTATGTATGTACCCGCTACCGCTACCGCCAATGCGGTTCGGCTCCCTTTCCCGGGTGGTGGATAGTTCAGGGGTTGGATCGTGGAAATCTGCGGGGAACCCCAGCCGTGCCTCGGCCTCGGTCCATCACCACCCCGCCCTTTCAAGCTAGGTCTCCGGCTTTAGCCTCGTCAACGGAGAGACCAACCTCGGCGATAAGTATGATGTCAGGACCCCAAGCTGTGTTTCACTTCTCACCAAGCTATGAGCCTCGTTGCACAATTCATTGCAGGCCAACCACCAAACACTATCGGTATTGGCATTGAGAAGGATTAAGGGCCTCGAGGAAAAGTTTAGATACATATACGCTCACAGAAGTAGCTACATCGTGTGCTAAGATGGGCGAGATGCCCGTGACATCAAAAAATGTCAAGAAAACTCCGGCACAGATTAACCATGCTGTTGCCAGATTCGGCCATAGCCAAATAAGATGCTCTTCTAATCACGAAACTGTGCTTGGGTAACAAAAGTAATGCTCACTGGAAAACATTTCAACGCAAAATAGTCTCACAAGTGCCTTCCCCTTCGAGTCCCTACACCTCCACCAAAGGAACTTGAGGTTGAGGCTGCAGTGGATGCTCAGCCTGACGCTCCCCTTGTTGTTCTTGTCCCGCTCCATCTTCCTGTGATCGTTGTTGTCCTTCTGTCTGTGTTCCCTGAGCCGAGTCGGCTTCCTGCGCCTCCTGGGCTGCTTGGGCCGCTGCTCTCTCCCGTTCGGCAGCCTCCTCCGCGGCTCTCCTCTCCTCTCTCTCCCGCGCTTCCAGTTGCTGGATGTGTCTCTCTGCTACTCCCGGCGCCAGGCTGGCCAGAAGCAAGATACCCGCTCTTTCCAACCACCTAGCCTGGTTCTGTAGCCAATTTCCATTCGCGTTTCTCCTCTGCGCTACCAACCGCCGCGCAGTATCTGCAGGGTTCGGATCGGGGTTGCCAGCCTGGCCTGCTCCAGCTGGTGCATTCTGTGCCGGTCTCTCTAGATTTTGGGCGTCTGGATTCGGGATCAGGTTCTCAATATGCTGTCTGATTGGTTGGAATACCTCATTGACCAAGGTGTTCAAGATCCCTGTATGAAACGCTAGAAGGATTAGGGAGGCGATACCCAACGACAACCACCGTTCCCATGACGGATTACTGTATGAGAACCAAAAGGCGAAGGCGGCCAGACGAATAAGGAGCCACACGGTGGGCCAGGCTCCCACCACCCATCCGCCAGGATTTCCATGGTGCCCAAACTGAGGAGGCCGAGCGAGAGGGGGGTTGGCCGGAGGCACCACTTGGTCTTGCTGGCCCCGATGTCGAAGGCCGTCGACAGGATGTGGCTGGAAACCTGCTTGAGCCTGCCCTTGCTGTGGTTGTACCTGGACCGCCACGTCCGGCTGTGGCTGGTAAGCTGCTGGCACTTGTACTGGTGGTGGCTGCTGGAAAGCAAATGGCATTGGATTTGGTTGAAAAGGCGGCGGGTACATGGCTGGCTGGGTATAAAATGGGGGTGGGAAGAAGGCAGGCCCTGGCACACCCGCCACTAGAGGAACACCAAAGGCCATGGGGTGGTATACGTGCTGCTGTGGCCGTGCAGGTAGATTTGGTTGCCGTATGGTGTACAGTTCAAGGGGACTGTTAACCAACAATGCACGAGGGCCAGCTTGGTCGTAGAGAATATAAACCTCAAGGTCTTCCAAGGCGCGAGCCTGAGATTGCCCTTGCTGCGGCCCTTGGGGTTGTGTTTGAGGTTGTGTTGGCCGCTGGGCTTGCGGGATACCGTAGCTGGCATGCCGGGCAAATGGGTCTGGTGTAGCAGGACGACTAGCATGTCTGGAAACACCGGGATAAAGGGGTGTCGTGACACCGGGTTGAATTGGTTGTACTGGACCATTGAAATTGGCGAGGTTAGCTGCCATGCTGGCCAGAGATGCACCTGACGCACTTCTATGCATTGCATCAGTCATGGTTTGTGTGGCCCTCGCGGCTTCGGCCCCATGGACAATGTTATGGAGTCCGTTCGCAGATAATGGACGGTGACTTCCAGGGTTGGACGTAGGGCCACTTCCTAGAACTGAGGCAGTGGTTGGCGCAACAGAAGGTCCCTCGTTCTGAACAGTGATCCGCACTTGTTGGCCGTTGGGCCCAACCATGTCGCGCGTCAGGGGATGCGCTTGGTGATCTGCCCCGACCTGGGCGTGATGTACGCCATCGAGATGAGGGATACCGTAACCAAGAAGGTGCCGTTGGGCATTCATCTGTGCGACCGCCTGCCGCTGAAAGGCCTCCCGCTGGAGATGAGCTACCCACTGAACCATGTCTTGATGCTGTGGATGATGAACCATAGGCTGCGGCGGCGGAATAAAGCCGGCTGCCGTCACACGGATCCCATGCTGAGGGTGGAATTGAATATGCTGCTGGCGGGCAAAAGGTGGTTGCGCATGGTTGTCGGGAGGAGGAATTGCGTGTCCGGGCGCGGGGCTCTGGCCGCGGTTCGGGGTTGCAAGCTGAGGGGTACTGCCAGAGGGATGGTTGGGAGCATCTCTAACCACCATATGAAGAGACTGTTGGTCGCCGCTGGATCGTATCTATACAGGAAATGTTAGCATCTGTCCAACCGCTTGCGAAAGCGACACTAGCAGCGTGGCACCTACCACCTGTTCCGTGAACACATCTAGCAATGTATCGGTATCGCGCTGCAATAAGTGGCCACGATATATAAACCGAATGTGATCATCTGGTGGTCGCGAGGGGAGCGCATCGCGAACTTTAGCCTTGAGCTGGCGCAAAGTTGTAGCAGCAGGTGTCCCAGCGAAGCTCATCGCGGTGCCGCTTGGCTGGATGAGCTGGAGGCTGACGACCAGAGGAGCATCCTCCTGAGGAGTGGGTTGCTCGTCCGTCATTTTGCTGTTGGAATTGGTGATCAACTGTTGTAAAAAAAAAAAAAAAAAAGGTGGGCGATGTTGTCAATTATTCATGAAGTCAAAGACGACATGCCAGGCACGGACAGTCTGGGACGCTCTCAGTGTCGTCGTCGAGTTGAGGTGGGCGCAGGTGGGCGCAAGCAAACAACGGAGAGTCAGTCGGTCACGTTGCGGAGAAAAGAGAACAGACCACGTTGTTCGGAAAACCAAGCCTGTAAAGCATCCTATTGACGTTGAAAAGTGAGTGTTCTGTCAGGAACGATGCACCTCTCGCAAGAGAGAGAGGAAGAGAGAGCTGTCGTCGACCTCTTGCTCGGTCAGCTTCCCAAATTCCACGCTGTCATTCAAGATGGAGAGTGGCCCAGGTATCGGTACCCAGCCCCACGCAGAGTGGCGTCTTGTGCACAGTTTAGCAGCACGATCACATGCGACTATTCTGTACAAAATAGGAGACCCTTGTACCCACCCCAAGGCTGCCAATGGTGCCCCCAAACGGCGCTTTGCCGTCCTGGGAAAACGGCTCTGGTTGGGAAACACGGTCGCATCCGCTGGTTCGCCCTTCCTTTCAGTCTGAAAAGCAAGCTGCGTCATGAGAGTGACGGCTTGAGCTAATCGTGCAGCTGTGCCGCCCTTGCGACCGGTTTATTTCTTGTGTGACTTTGCGGTATCCATTATCAACGGCCATCGACTCCCCGCGCCTGCCCCAGAGCCGCCGCTTTTTTTTTTTTTTTTTTTACAGGCAGGCCAACGATGCAGGTTCGTCAACATACACCGCCTTGCTCCCCTGGTTACGGATGAAAAAGTTATTAAAAGGGGCACCATGGCGTTCCCTCAGATTGGCCCTGCCTCGATTCCTGTCGGGTTACCTGTAGCTGGGTTGACTCGCTCGACGCTCCTTCGACGCTCCACCTGCCTCCCTCACCACCACCTCTCCCAAGCAGCTACCCGACGGGCACACTCGACATACCGATACGGCCAGCGCCGCTTCGGCCAACGTTCCTTTTCCCAGCAGTCCCACCGGCCCAAGGCCGATTCCAAAGTGAACGACTCCAAGATTCAGTGGTATCCCATTCCCGTCGGCCTCGGCGTCGGCTTCCTGGGTCTGGTTCAGTTCTACAAGGTCTACTCTCGGGAGAAGGAACTTGAAGAAAATGGCGAACCAGAGAAGAAGCCAAAAAAGAGGCCACGGGTAAGGCCCGATGGACCTTGGTACGATCTTTCTTACACCACACATACCCCTTTTTCGAGGCCCAGGACAAAGGACTGACGCAGGGTTCCAGGCAGGTGCAGATCATGTCGACACTCCCATTGAAGGCCATGTCTCGGCTGTGGGGCAGGTTCAATGAGCTCGTCATTCCGTATCATCTTCGCTCCCCTGGATTCCGGCTATACTCGTGGTTCTTTGGTGTCAACTTGGACGAGATCGAGGAGCCTGATATTCGCAACTTTCCCAACTTGGCCGCCTTTTTCTACCGTACCCTAAAGCCCGGTGCCCGACCTCTAGATCCGAACCCGAACGCCCTCCTTTCTCCCTCGGATGGCCGTGTTCTGCAGTTTGGACAAATCGAAGGCGGTGATATCGAACAAGTCAAGGGAATGACATACACCATCGACGCTCTTCTCGGTCAAAACAGCCCCTCCCCTAGCCTCTCCAGCAGTCAAGCTTCCCTCCAAAAGCTCATCAAGCCCGCCCAGCGTGAACTCGAAGGCGATGAAGAACTGGTCAAGAAGGATGAAGAATTCGCCTCGGTCAACGGTATCTCGTACACTCTACCCGATCTCCTCTCCGGCAACAAGAAGAAGAGAAAGAGCGACAGCTTCGATCATCCCAAGGACGAATCCGTTACTCCCTCTGCTGCCTCCGTTTCTGAAGTCCGCGCTGAGCTCGAGCAAGGCGAGAAGGCCTGGTACGATTATCTCACCCCCGGCAGCCGTCACTCTCTCTACTACGCCGTCATCTACCTTGCCCCTGGAGACTACCACCGGTTCCACTCACCCACCAACTGGGTCGTTGAGCGGAGACGGCACTTTGCTGGTGAACTTTACAGCGTATCCCCCTACCTCCAGCGCACCATGCCCGGCCTCTTCACCCTCAATGAGCGCGTCGTCCTTCTGGGCCGCTGGCGCTGGGGTTTCTTCAGCTATGTGCCCGTTGGCGCCACCAACGTCGGTTCTATCAAGATCAACTTTGACAGGGAGCTCCGGACCAACAGCTTGACCACGGACACCGAGGCCGACAAGGCGGCCGAGGAGGCTGCTCAGCGCGGTGAGCCATATCTTGGGTACGCCGAGGCTACCTACGAAGCTGCCAGCCAGGTCCTCAGGGGCCACGCTCTGCGCAGGGGCGAGGAGATGGGCGGCTTCCAGCTTGGCAGCACGATTGTTCTTGTTTTCGAGGCGCCTGCGTCGGAGCATGACCCTCAGACTGGCAAGCACACCAGAGGGTGGCAATGGAATGTTGAAAAGGGGCAGAGAGTAAAGGTTGGACAGGCCCTGGGACATGTTGACATGTAGACCTGGTCCAGCAGTGTGGGTAAAAGGGGGCTGTATATACAAAAACGTGTTCAAAAATGTTTTCAACTTTAATCATGGGTAGATACTTGCTTTTAATACGACACTCAACTTGTTCGTTTATTTTTGTCTTGTCTGTTCGGTTTGTACCTCGGATATGCATGTCTGGTGTGGTAGAAGATAACAGAGGTTTTAGATAGAAAAGGTTCTTTGTAATTCATTCCAACAAATCCATCTATGAATCTATCAATATGTACATCTCTCTCTCTCTCTCTCTCTAGTTCCGTATCCATCGCTCATGCTATTATCCGCTAGAAAACAAAAAAAGAAGGGGTATTTCGTATCTTTGTAACGGGAAAACTGTCAACTGCCCGCTCTTCAACATTTATTTCTTCTTGTCCTTCCACCTCGTGCTCCTCTTAAACCTGGCCTTGCCAGTCTTGGAGCTGTCATGATCATCATCATTAGAGTGAGGGGTGGTGCGACTCTAAGCACCAAAGACCTTGTACTTGGTCTCGAGGGGCTCAAAGGTCTTCTCGCCCGCCTCGCCGGCCTTGCCGCCAAAGACGAGCTGAGCGGAAAGCTTCCAGGTGGCGGGGATGTTCCACTCCTGCTGGACCTTCTCGTCGACGAGGGGGTTGTAATGCTGGAGGTTGGCGCCGAGGCCCTCGGCCTCGAGGGCGGTCCAGACGGCGAACTGGAGCATGGCGTCGGAGTGGCCAGCCCAGGGACCGAAGCTATACTCTTGTGTCAACAAAACAAGACATGTGAGGGGTGATGAAGTTGGGAGAGGGGAAAAAACATACCGATCAGCGTAAATGGCAAACTTGGCCTGCATGCCCTCTACGACGGTCCAGTCCTCAAAGAAGAGGACGGAGCCGGCGCCGGCCTTGAACCCGCCGATGCGGGCGGCGGTGGCGGCGAACTGGTCCTCGGGGACGATGCCCTTGAGGATCTCAAGGGTGATGTCCCAGAACTTGTCGTGCTCGGCCCCGAGCAGGACGAGGACGCGGTTGGACTGCGAATTGAAGGAGCTGGGGACGTGCTGGAGGGCCTCCTTGACGATGTCCTGGACACGGTCGGTGGAGATTGGGAGGTCCTTGTTCAGGGCGTAGAAGGTGCGGCGGTTCTTGACGAAGGAGAGGAAGGCATCGGCGTTGCCGGCGGGGGTGGTTGTGGTGGAAGCCATTGTTCTAACTGGGGTGAAGGACTTGGTGGAAATAGGAGTGGTGATAGTAGGGCGAGTTGAAGCGGCTTTAGTAGAGGTAGTAGTAGTTTTGAGAAGTGTGCGAAGAGGTCTGGCGAATCTCTGCATGAGGAAGGACAAGATGAGATGATAGGTAGGTTGTTGATGAGATGAACAGGAACGTATATAAGTTGGGAAGGAAGAACCCCTTATTTATATCTACATCCCCCCCTTTTTCCCTACGCACTCCCTACCAGCAAGACAAAAACGGGGTTCTACCCGGCAGAATTCGATACATGGCCGGCAACAGCCCGCGATGGAACCCTGGGAGATCCAGCCGCCGCCGAGAGACTGACCGCGAGTGCAAAAAAAAGATTCCATGAGGATCCCAAACCATCCATCGCCAAAACCCCACTTGGTACGGATGGAGCAGGTAGTTTTCGCCTTGTCCCTTCACTAGTAACCCGCTCACTCATCCAGTTGTCATCCATTTGTTGCTGTTTCAGCTCCAATCTGTAGCAATCTGTAATCCACTTTATGGCATCGCTCGTCTCTCACTCTCGCGCGCGGTATCCCGATCTGGCTATGGTATGTGTACGTACACTACTACATCATCGAACAAGCTTATTAAGAAACGAAAAGCAGTTTGACCGTTGAGAGTGTAGTAGAGTAACTAACCAATGGCAACCAACTATACAGCCGAATTAGGGAAGTTGGCGGGAATCCAACAAGGTCTCGTTCGTGGCTTCGGCTCCCACAAAGTCCAGGCACATGCTGAGGCTGCGCTTTTCAAAACTGCATTTCAAATGCTGACAAAATCTCGCTAACATCACCCCCACTTCTGTTTGTATCGGGTAGCCGGACAGGGGGGTTTGCTCAGCAGTCACCGGAAACTACCCCGCCACGTGCCCGCCACTGTGAAGGAAGCACAGGAACCTGGAAGGAAGGGGGTTGCTGACTGATGAGATCGATCTGAATCAGTACATATTATCAAAGCTGGGATGTGTTGTCAGAATGCATGAACGTCGCGCCATCGATTGGTGCCGATAGACGAGACAGCAGTGCAACGCTGAAGCCTTTTAGAGACCAATCTCAAGTAACATTGAAGACACCAAATAGGAGTTACCTATGTTGAATCAGAGAGACCTTTCCATGAGAACGGTGTTGTCTTTTTACTGAGAAGCATAAATTTCATATTTTGCATGTTTCAATATACTTTCCCTTGCTCTTTTTACTGTCGTAGTGATAGCTGGTGCATATCAGGTAGGTGTACACGTGGTTTACCCCTACCCCACGACAACCTCACTCACTGTTTCGATCCCAACTTCACCAAAAATGTCATTGAGGCCACCACCGCCCCTCAACGTCACATCACCCTCTCTACTGTGTCATGTTGCATACATCGGGCCCTCCTAAACCTCACAAACAAGCCATATTCCGATCAATATCACAGTTTCGACAGGTAGATTAAGCTTGTATATACATTGGTAGCAAAACCTATTCCTTGATGCCGCCCCATCCCACCATATCCATCATATATGCCTCCAGTGTTTGTAAGTTTTGCGTGCGTGCGTGCTTGTGTTTATCTTTTCTCTAACAAAACCCTCCAATTCCATAAAATCTTGACCATGGCTTCGAGCCCCAAAGACGTCTGGTATGAAATCAACATTCTTTATGCGCCACAAGAGAGCAAAGGAAGAAAAGAAGCAATACAAACTCCCGTGAAATGCATAACAAAAAAATTAACAACAAAAAGAAAAGCCAACGCCTTGTTTTTAGATCTCTTTGGTTTTGGTTGGTGCCCAAGAAACTATTCAAGACAGATTACCAAGTCTCGGCAATGTACTGCCCCGTCTCCTTCTTCAGGTTCCAAAACTGTTGCGCCTCGTCGTGCTCCAGATTGCCCTTCTCCATCGCAACTTCCACGAGCGCCTTCTCAACGCCCTCACCCATGCCCCTGCTACTGCCGCAAACAAACACCCGTCCATCAACAGCGTTGATGATATACCAGACTAGGTCAGCCTGAGCCTTGACCTCCTCCTGGACATATCTCCCGGGTCCGCGTCGACTCTGCACAACCTTCTTCACCTCATCCTCGTGAACACCCCACTCGCCACTGTACAGCTCGTCCACCAGCGAATCCCGGACGCCCTGGAGCACCCAGACCTTGTTCGCACAGTTGGCCGTCTTCAGGCGACGCTGGACGAAGCCTCTGAACGGAGCAATACCGACGCCAGCCCCAATAAGAAGCATCGGCCCGTCAGAGACAAACTGCTTGGCAAGCGGGTTGGCCATCAGGCCCTTGAACATAGGGATGTAGAACTCTGGGTCCTTCTCCCCGTTCTCTTGGGCCTCGATGAATTTCAAGGCTTGTCTTTGGAAGAAGCCTGATCCGATGCCCGTCCGGCTACCGTCACGCCAGTCCTCGGCCTCATGAACCGTGACTGCGATCTCGATCAGCCGGTGCTGCTTCCCGTCGCGCGTCAGGAACGACTCATGAGGGTCGTTCGACAGAGAGTAGAAGCGGGGCATCAGGGGCTGCAGGACAGATAGCATGAGATCCAGCGGTGGCTTGGCGCTGGGGAAGGCGTGCAGTAGTTGAACCAAGCTGACATGCGGGCCGGTTCGGAAGTCGCAGAAGACGCCCTGGCCTTCGGCGGAGCAGAGGTACAGCAGGATCTTGCGCTCGGCTTCATTAGTGGCATGCTCAGCGAGGACACGGAGAATTTGCTTCGTCGGTGGGTAGGACTGAATGTCGGAGCACCACGTCAAGAGATCGCGACGTGTGGTGACAATCTCCCGAGCGTCATCAGAGCCCCAGACGGTTGGCCAGCGCCCCTTCGTCGTCCGGAGAAGCACAGGCTTGTCGCGCAGGAACCGTGGTACCATGAGCAACTCGAGGATCTCATGAACCATAGAAGACTCGTTGGGCGCCGAAACACCAATTGCGCCGCCAACTTTGAAGTCGACCCCCTCGCCTTCTGGGTAGTTTGTAACGTCGAGGTCAAAGTGAAAAGTGCGCTTTTCGGCGCCAGACTTGGTCAACTCGCGAGTATTGTGAATGCGCGCGGGGAAGACATGGTGTGGTGGGTGTGGTTGCACAAACTTGGGAGGTTGTATTTGTGTGTCGAACGTCTCCAGTGTCAATTCTTGTAGCGTCTTTTCAATGCCGGCCACTGACGAAACTGCGTTACCTTCCGTGCCGAAGGGAACCGCAGGTTCGGATGGCGATGGAACATTGGAGGGCCGGCGAACGGGCTGCAGAAAAGCCGTTTGTTCGGGAAGATCACACACCCCGTTGAGTGTGGTAGGAATTTGGTTGATCTTGAGGTTCAAAGAACGGTATGCGTCATTGTTGGGGAACTCGATCGTCTCGTACTCTACGTCCTTTTTCCTTTTCGGAGCACCGCCGAGACAGCAGCCTCCGCCGCAGCATCGTTGGATCAATTGCGTTGTGGTCTCTCCGGTGATGCGCTGGACATCTTCTGGGCTCTTGGCGATCAGCCTTGTTGAAGCCCGTCGGCGACGTGGAACAGACTGCGCTGGCTCCTCGATCTCCTGTTCGTCAGAGCTCGAGTATGTAAGTGACGGTGTTGCAGATTCTGGCTGGGGCTCTTCGGGAATGCTCGCAGCCGCACGCTGGGCAAGAAGAAGGTCTGTCTGTGTCGTCATTTTGGACGTGGTTGAAGCCCTCAGCTGCCTCACGGAGATGCGGTGATGGATTAAGAATATAGGTAGGAGGAAGGGGAGTGAATAAACTGGAGCAAGTGCTGAGGATAGGAAAAGGTGAATGTGTATCAAAGCCCCAGGCGCATGACCGAAATTTGCAAAAAATCGAGATCGGATTCCGAATGCCCAGTGCTGTGGGCCGAGGTGCCTATGACTAAGTCAAAGGCTGGCTTCAGAAAGTTCGATGTACTGTACAAAGCCTCGAGTATCCGTATAGGTATATCAATTGGTGGTCGCAATGGTCTGGCAAAAAGGGTCTGAGGAAGAGAAAAAAAGGCAAACACAGCCGGGCAACTGGGAGGCTGGCGATCTTTAACACCGTCCGGTTCTTGTCATTGTGCAGCGCAGCAGATGGCCAAGTCATTGAGGTCAGCTCACAGCCAAGCCATACGCTTGCCTTTTCCAAGCCCAGGCTTTGGGGGGCAAGCGGGACCGGACACAGTGCGCGCGACTTTTGTCCTTTCCCGTTCCGAAGAAAATCAAAGTGTGGGCCTTTTGCCGTGTGTCTCCGGACAAACCAGATCCATCTGATTAAGAGACATCTTCACAAAAGGCCTTGACCGGAAATGCATTGTCTGATTCATGAAGCAGTGTACTCGTCATAGCCACTTAGATGGTAAGGTGGAAGCTTGAATCCCTCTTTTCAGCTTAGGCCTTAAGTGTGCTTTTGTACGGATTGCATTGTGAGGGTCTCCCCAAATCCATGCTTCCGGCTCAATGGCTTCTCTGTTCCTCGGCACGTGCTCAACACTTGCCCCGGATATCAATGGAGACATCGCAGGGCTGGACCGCGAGCAACGAAGTCCCGTCAATCCGTCAGATCACCTCACCGGGGCTGCCGGGAGGATCGGTAGCCCTCGCGGCAATGAGCCCAGCTCAATCTTATGTGGTCTCATCAAACATTCCACCCTCGCTCACCGTCGCCCTGCGCCGTGTCATACAAACTCCCGGTTTTCCCAACAACCATGATTAAAACCACTGGTACCTGCATCGCTTATATCTGATTCAACGGCATCCATGGCCCATCCGGGATCCATGGAAAAACAGGAGGTCCCTCGCCACCCCCCTTTCTCCCCAAGAGCCAAGCCGCCATTCCCCAGAAAAAGCTTCTCAAACTGTTGCCGCAATTCTGCCGGCGTCAAGAGTGGACTTTTGGCGGAGAACATTCAGAGTTCCAGAGCCTCCGGGGGAACACATGAAAATGCATTTCTCCCCATTCTGCCCGGCACAGCATCTCCGAACTCGGCCAACCTCGCCAGCGAAGCAATCGCTGAGAATGGAAAATCCCAGCTGTGGGGAACGCACAGTGTCCACAACAACTGTGTGGGGACATAAATGACGGCACGGCAAGAATATCTAATCAATCAACGGTTATCAATCGGCCCCACATATTACGACCGTTTTCACCCCCTTTTTGCTGCGCCTGAAAACCCAATCCCCAGCATTTTTTTCTGTTTGATGGCAGATTGATAATCATGTTGAGATTGCAGCTACGGTAGATCAGCCTCTGTTTCTCAACCTTGTCTTATTCACAAGATCTGATAAATTGGAAAGGCTCAGGGCTGAGTTTATCCAAGACATTGCTTAGCGCTTACCTAACATGTAATTACCGTTTATGTATGTGTGACAGAGACTCACGATAATCAATCTGAAGACAAATGGTTCACATGACAGTCAGAGATCAAGAGACAACGTGTTCAACTTTCGTCTTAGACTTCGGAGATACAAACCTCCCAGCCTGGGAATCGGCGGGTAAAGTGGCAGCGCTCACAAGCGGCGAAAGGTTTCACTTTCCAGGCTTAATCCCAGGAGTTGGGGTATGGTTCCAATGCCGGCGGGGAGCGGGGGTCCCCGGGGCAGTGGACGGCGGCAACCAGCGGCGCCGTTCGGGTCAATGTTTCGGTCAAAAAATCACTCTGCCACTGAACCCCACTAGGTAGGCGAAACACCACGCATTGGGGGTTCCGGGTTTGGCAACGTATCCTGATATCCCAACAGTAGCAACAAGATAAGATCCAAGCAACTTTTGTTCAGTTCTATCGCCTAAAAGAGCTCAAATCCCACGCAGTTTGGGTATCGACCGTATCGGGCAGCCCTTCCGGTACAATGCGGCATTTTCCCTCGACGTCAGCCGCCATTTTCTCACAACCGATATCACTTGCTTTGTCTCTTACCTGTAGAAAAAAGAAACGTGAGTTGCATTGGCTGTTGAAAGTGTCCTCTGAGCTCTTGTGCCACACAGTTGCCAAATTGCACAATCCCGCTCTGCATCAGTACGCTCCTCATGAGGCCGCTTGGCATAGGTGGCTCCTTAATCTTGATGTAATTGCTTGGGCAAAGCTGAACAGCGAAGTTTAGTATGGAGTGATGACTGCAACCGTATGAAGAGATGGAGGGAGCCTGGTTGGCTATCAAAAAGAAGTCCACGTTGTTTCCTGCCAGTCCTCAGGCAATGTGGTGTGCTGTCGTCGCCGATCGATGCATCCCCGGATGGGCTCCGGACGCCGTTCGGTAGGGCTCCAACCCGGCATCGGATCGGGATCCGGCACCGAGGCCGAAACGGCAACGACATCCGAACCTATAGGGCTGACGGCCTTAACTCCGAGATCAACTCCCTAGGGATTGTTGATTGATAGAGGCAGGATCATCGGTGGGCCTGCTGACTGGGAGGTAGTATTAGCACCCAGGACCTTTCACTCCTTACCGACTTGAGTTATAGACACAACAATATCGCAGACTGAACTAAATCCTCTAGGAAAAACGTATTCATATCATCATTGAAGCTATCAACCAGTACTGACGGCAAAATCTGTCTCAACCAACTCAAGCAGCATATTTTCCAATCTGTTCAACTCGAAACGTTTTCAATAATAGCTGGTTAGATTTTGGTAATTCCACAAATTGAACTGATAAGCAAAAAAAAAAAAAAAAAACATGAGATCATATCATCATCAATATCGTCATCGCCCTGTGGAACAGGACGGTCGTAAATCGTAGATCAATAGTTGCTGGGCCGATGGTCGGTGTCGTCAGCCCAGAAACGGAAAGTGGGAAACGTATATCGCTGATTGAAAAGAGACTGTAAAAACGTAATAAACCAGGTTGCTGCGTGTCTGTAAAATGGCTGCAGGTTGGTGTGCAGCGAACGCCGAGAGCGTATGTTGGTGAGTCTAACGTTCGTTCCCTAATGACAGTACAGTCCAGGGCACAAAATATGATGGTTGAAGGGGCGTGCTTTCCTTCGTGAATGCGGAAAAGAAAAACGGATTTCAACGGTGGTGTCGATTCTTGTTGCGCCAGCATTGGTCAACAGCTGGTGTCACGATGTTCAGGAAGTCGACGTTGAGGATGCGGCCAATGAAGAAGACCCTGTAATTGTGCTCAATCGTGACCAACTTCGCGTAGTTGACTCGAGATTCCTTGTCGAGCTTCTCGGTTCTCTCAGTCAGTTCGAGCCGCACTGGATCAAAGCCCAGATCTGGCTCGCCCTCTAGCCGACGAGGTCTTGTACCAAGCGCATGTACGATTCCATGTTTCTGAGGCTTCACTCCCCGCTTTGTGCAGGCCTGGTGGCCATACGTCAAGATAGGACTACGCCCGTCTAGTTAGTTGGAAGGTTCGAAAGGACAGGCTGGGACATCACTTACACGCAAGTACAATGACCCTCATCGTTGGCTACGACAATGAATCGTCGGAAGCTGTAGTGGAATTTTTCGCCCCTCTGCATGTAGGACCGCACAGTGGCATTCATTCCGTTGCCGAGAGGCTCTGACCAGTAGATTTTGAAGACCTGATCATTGAACTCTGATTAGCAACTAAAACTCGCTGAGCATCAAAAGACACTTACTTCTCCTGGTTGAAATCTGGAAGAGTGTTCGACAACAAAACCTGCCGACTGTCAGAAGAGTCCGGTGATTATGCAATGCGGGCACCTTACTGGCCCACATATCATTCTGCTGCATGTGCGACGTCCCATATCCCCTGTCATTAAGCCGTTGGTTCATGGTGTTCCCGTATGGGTATGGATTTGTAACAATAGGGGAAACAGCTCGTGGTGTTTGTTGTCCAGGGTCGTCTTGGAATTTGTATGCCTGATCGTATCCAGCCGCCATTGAAGACGGCCCAGGGACCATGCCGGTGCTGTATCCATCGTCTTCCTCGTAGACCTCTGGTACCGAAGAATAGTCTTCTGTTGTTACTTAGCAATGAGCACTTAACAAAACACAAATCCGACAGTTAATAGCCCATGTTTCATACCTGTTGGCTGGATCACCGTCTCAGTCTCCTCCACAGCATCAGTTCCAATTGGGACATGCTCTTCAAACACAGCTGCTCTTGGATCAAGAGTGACAGTGCTAGTCGTTGAGTAATACTCAGACTGTGCATCTTCGGGTATGACTTGCTCTCCTACTCCCAGTAAGCAATCATTCTGCGAAAGCGTGAGCTGCACAAACCTTGATCGTTGAACAGACTGGCTTCGCTGCCATTTGTCAACCCCGTGCCATACCCAGACTCGGCAAGCCCGGTCCCCTCATATGACGAAGCAACAGACCCGTCGCCGTCGTCCCCGCCTTCGTTCTTCTGATAGAACGGATCGCGGGGATCAAGTGACACGTGCGGCGGCGGCGTTAAGCCTTCTGGTTGAGGTTTGCCTCTGTTCCGGGGTCTTCTTGACGGTCCTTTTGATTTAGGTTGCTTGTAGCTGGACGGCTGATCATAGTATGCGCCTTTCCCCCTCAACGAATAGCCATCATAGCTTTGAGCTGGTGGCGCTCCATATCCCTGAGTTTGATCCCCGTAAGCTATATCCTGCGCTGAGCTCGGTGGGATGGCAGATAGTCCAAACCCTGCGGAACCAGGCGGGGAGCTAAATGTGTAAGAATCATCATACCCTGAACCCTCTTGCACTCCGGGAGTGTCAAGGCTGTACGACGTGTCTGCAAGAGTCACACTAGAGAAGGAGCTGGCAATGTCATCAACTCCGTCACCACGAGGTGCTTGGAAGCTGTAGTCGTATTCCCAGTCACCTATAGAAATTTCAAGATCAGTTTCAAAATATCCTAGCGGATACATCAAGAAAGCGTTAAGTACCTCTGTGATTTTGTCTAGTCCTGAAATATCGGTTGTTCTGTTCGTCCAGCTGCCAGTTGGACCATGGCGTCGCTTGGCTTCGTCGACTAGAGCTCATGGCGCCTGCATTTTTGAGAAACGTAATACAATACTGTTGGTTTAAACAGTCCTGACGGACAAGACGTGGCTATGAGAAAGCGTATGCAAGGTGAGACGAGAACCAGGCAAATAATGCAGTCAAGGATCAACAGCGAGAAACCCAGAAGTGTCCAAAATCAAAAGAGTTGTTATTCCCAGTTGTTCAGGCCTTGAACTGAGAATTTCGCTGAAAGAGCACAGAGCCGCAAATGTAGCTCGAGGTCGAAGTGCCAGCAGTGAAATTTCTAGTTGTCGAGTGGTGCTATGGGCCTTTTCGTAGATTAAATGCAGTTGTAATTGGCGGAGGTGAGAGCTCGTGACACACGGCCCGGGATCCCATTCGCGGCGTAGGCCGAACCTGTTGTCGCCAGCCGAATGGCGTCTAAGAAGAGGCAATAGTCGTGTCCGTCGTCGCGAAACTGAGAGGCCAAGAAGAGTTGCAGGAAGAGGAGAGCCGGTGACCTGTCGTCACGACGATATGGAGTCCAAAGGGCCGAAGAGTCGAAAACAGCCCGCAATAACGGGGGAACGAGCAGCCTAGCTCAAAGCTGAGGAGTCGAGAGGTCGGGTTGCTGCAGCGTCTCGACGCAAGGTGGCTGCCTGTGGGTGTTCTTATCAGGCCGTGAAGGACCAATGTCAACGAATCCCGAGCCACCTTGGATGGAGCTTGGCGCAGTCGTCAACCAGTCTTAGGGATTCTCAAATCCTGCCCAATGGTCACGATATTTGACTGATGCAAAAGAGAAAGTCAAGGAGGGGAGAGGAGGTGCGTCCATCAGGCAGCTACACATGAGCTGGGAGAAATGGAAAGTGGGTTCCCGTTCTACGGCGCGCCAAAGGCGGCGATGCTCTCATGCTTTTCCTCTTCAATTTCCATTTGTTCCTTCCACAGCTGATGGATTTCCATTTCCCGTTTTGGGAGCCTTTGCATGCGCAGTCATGCGTTGGCGGATTGGTTGGGAGAGCGTGGAGGAGGGTACTCAGCACCGCTTAATCCCCACACCACCAAAAGGTTGAGATGCCCCACTGTGGAGACGCACGCACGGAGGGTAGTCCGGGGTAAATGGAATTTGAGATTTCTTTGAAGAACAAGCGACGCTGTTGTAGCAGGTTGCACTTATTTCATAGTCTTCCGTTGTTGAAACAGACAACGTGCTCGAGTACCGTGTGCCGGAGCCAAATGGACTTCTCGTTTTGAGCATACGGCGCAGCCGGAAACCCCCAAGACAATAGAGCGGGCAGGACCGTCCCGTTCATCCCAGGCTGTCCCCATTCCAATGAAGTTGGATCCACAAGGCTGGGAGAACTAAAGGCTCTCCGCATCACAAAACGAAGCTGTTAGATGCATCTATCTCCGCCGTCTGCTCTTCTCCTGGCCAAGCGGTAGCAGATACAGTTGGGAGGGGGATCGCCTACTTGCAACCTGAACCAACTGTGAGTGCCCATCCAATGAACAAAGGGCATGATTTGGGGGCACTGGGCAGAACAGAGAAGCCCTATGTTTGCGGGTGGCATGTTTGGCACCCGCCCCCGGCGATACCTCGAGCGTCGCCTGCGTGCCTCGCGGGCCAGTCATTTGTCTGCAACAAACACACCTGGGAACCGCACATCCACAGATCCTGCTGACCATTTCCCCACACTGCTTTCTAGCCTGTCTTTGGCGTTTCGTCCTTTTGTCCGTTTCACTTGCGTATGCATCAACTTCCAAACACCCAGCTCTCTCTTTGAGGGACTGACTAGACCGATCCCAGTATTTTGTCCGTTCGCCCTCTCGCAGCGTCCGATGGCCCCAAGCCATTGGAGATGCTGCTTGAGAGTGACGCGCTGTCTTCTTCCCGATGACCTCCACGACCTTTCCAGCAGGCACCCCCTCGTCACCACACAACTTCCCTCTGAGAACTGGACCCTCAAGCACCCAGACTGCTACACTGCCTTCAGCACGAAAATCTACACCACTATCATCACCTGTCACACCTCGCTCGAATAATATCATCACCCAGACATTCAGAGACTCTGCTAAGAGACCGGTTTCCCTCAATGATTTGCCCACAAGGAATGGGCCACCACCTAACCTTCGCAATTCTTCTGCCTATACGTCTCCTGAGGATGATTCGGCCTCCTGGACTGGAGATAGCTCGACAAGCAGCTTTGGCGACGAAGATCTGCCCCCGCCACCACCTCCAGCTCCACCACCACCTCCGCGATCTGTGAAGCCCGAGGTTGTCCACCCTGTTCCCCCAGCCAACCTGCTGCCCGCTGGCCACCTACGGGCAGCACAGGCTATGTCTGGGATGGGCGTGGCCGCCCATATTTCAAGCAGGCAGTATCCTCCCGATTTCGACGAGTCGGCCTCCGAGTCCAGTGATTCAGAGGACGCATCAACTAGTCGATATCATGATCGGATGCGCCGGGACCTCGGGGCCACGGTTGAGGACAAGCAGCATGAAGTCCGGCAGTTGAGATCCCGCATGACTGCCAGGCTCGACGAAATGCTTGAGATTATACGCAAGGCCACCGCCTTGGAAAATGATTCTATGAGGCTTCTGCGGCCTGACCAAGGGGGCATCCAAAAGTTTCGCCAGCTTCAGGCAGCACAGGTGGAATTCTTCTCAGTGTTTAAAGCAATGAAAGCTGAGCTCAAAGAAGACGAGTCTCAGCTACAGAGACTGGAGAGCGACCTGGTTCGAGCTGCACGACCGGCTCCTTTCTCGGGGCGACCAGAACCTGTGGGCCTGCCGGGGATTGATCCGATTCTCTCACACTCGATTACTGATGAAGCAAGGGACGAGCGGCCGGAAATCTTGCTGGGGATTTCAGGGGAGCGCTACGAGGATATTCATCCTCGATATCAGGATCTCCTGGACAAGGTCGGAGACCGCGAACTTGCTCGAGAGCACTGCGATGAGATCAAGTACCGCCGCGAGGATATCATCTACGACCTGGAGATCAAACTTCACCGAAAAAGAATGCAAGAGAATCCCGGCAACTCTATCAGCGAAAAGGAGCTTAAGGAAATGAAGACGTCGCTCGACAATATCCCGACAAACCCTGGAGAGTTTGAGGCTCGGTTCGGACTTCCAGCTAACGAAGACGATCTCAACTTCCTCGAGGACTACAACTGTGAGCTTCAGCGTGCTCAAAAAAAATTCAACAAGGCAGAGCAGGAAGTTCACCGGTTGCGCAAGTGGTGTATCGATAACAAGGTGATGCGAAAGCATGCTTCGTACAATGAGGTGATGACTATCCACCTGGGTAGCGACCAGCCACCACTTCCTCCGAACGACGGCAACATGGCAATCGAATTTGTTCCACGCAACGGTCACAGCAGACTCGCCCACAATCGATTTCCTATCCTCATGTCCAACCCATCACATGTCTTGGACGAACTATCGGAACAAGCAGCCCTCGACAAGGCCATGGCACTTCCCGCAGGTTCGCCCGAGAGCGCCCAACGACGGGCTGAATGTATGAAGGAATTGGGGATCACCAAGCTACTTCAGAACGCCAAAAACACCCCTGACTTTATCAACCGCTGGCTAATTCATCGTCTACGCACATGTCCGATGGAAATTGAGCTTATGCTGGCAGTATTTGAAACGAGCTACAAGGTGGTCAACTTGCGACGATGGCAGGAGGAGGTGCTGTTTTACTGGCCCCGGGATGAAGCGGCCAAGAAGTCCCCGCTCGATTTTGACGGACCACGGACACCGGTGGACGAGATGGATTTGGGCGAGCATGATTTCTCGAGGGTCAACTCTGATATAAACAGGAGTCACGACGGGGACGCACAGAGTCGACACAGCTCAAGGAGGTCGAGCGGAGGCCAGAGTGACGAAGGATTCAGTTCGTCCTGATGCTTCCATAGGCCTCTTTCACGTTTGTTTTGGTATTCATACTCGGGATAGGGTTTCTTGTTGAGCGTCAACATGTTGAAATTGCAAATCATTTTTGATGCAATTTAGGGTTGGGTAGATGGAGGTGGGCTACGTTTATGACTTGGGTCAAAAATAGGGTTTTGGGTGTCTGTTTTTTTTTGGCGGATGCGTTTGGATTTCATAAGATACCCCTCAGTTTACTGTCACTGAATGTAATGTTGTATTCAGATTTTTCGATGTTTCTCTGTCAGGCTAAGGTACACAGCTTGCATCATTTTCATTAACCTGCATATCAAACTGTCCACCACAGCCGAGAAAGTTGATCGATTTTCGAGGCACGCGCACAGTTAGCTCTCCTGCAGTGTAACGGGGAACCACTGCCGTAGGTGGTTAACTTGCTTCACCAAGGTCAGGCTTGCATGGAGAGACACTAACGTATGCGAGGAGTTCATGATGCTACTCCTCAAGGGTGGGATGCGCTTCGAAGCCCACGACAGCCCTATCAAGCAAGTCAAATCCCCCGGGAAATTTGTCACTCGCTTGAGTGAGTGGCACAAAGGTGATCTATCGGAAGCTGCCCCGAAAGAGGATGGTCAGAAAATGAAGACTTCGGGGCAACGACATCCCACACTTCTTGGCCTACAGCCTTACTCGAATTCTTCTGTCCAATCCAACGGCACGAGGATTCATGGGTACCTAGAATCCGAACGGCAGAGTATCACACATCCGACAACAACAGACCAAGGAATTTGCAGAAGTCGCAGCCTCGCCATGCTCATCCCACCCTCCTTCCATGTCCTTCCCCCCCACTACCGTTCCAATATGGCATGCAGCTTAACCACTCCCAATACTGACTTCAACATCTCGAAAAAGGTATGACTCAATACACGGCTCTTATTCTCCTATCATATACCACACAACTATCTCCCCTCATCTCACCGCATGTTTGGTTATGAGAAAGCGGTGGGGGTAAGTAAGGCTATGGCAAGACGTGGTCGAATCCTAAAGGATTGATGCCCGCAAGCAACAAAGCGGCGCACACTGCCCCGAATGGATTTTCATGGAGTCGCTGCGGGTAACGTAGGACGATAGCTTTGGGAGTATGGACGCCTCGTGTCTCACAACCTACGAGACGACCAAGGTGTGGGTGGTGTCGGATGCCTTTGCCCCGCGATGGAGCTACCAAGCTCCAACTCATCCGAAAATTGAGTCCCACGGCAGTGACGCAGCCTGTCGTCTGCTTTGAGCATCCGATGAGCCTTGTCTAAGCTTACCATGGGCTCGTTTTTTCCGAGCCTTCTGTCAACCTAGAATAACTGGACAAGAGGCTACTGCATCAAGCAGCCCAAAGCCCCCACATGCATGGCCCTCGCGAGACCAATACTGCAGAGGTAGGTAGACAAGGCTCTATGATGATGGTCATGGACAAAACCTCAGAGCCTTAAAAAGTCTTAATCACAAGGACAGCTGTGAAGTCGTCCACATCAAACCAGCATCCGAATCGAGATTTACCTTCTCTCTCTCCTCGGGCGACACGCCTTATTACCCGTATTCAACAGTCTACCCGCGCCACAGGGTCGCTTTACCCCTGGATCGCAACTCAAGCCCCCCTTCCGCTGAGATAGACCATGAATAGGTCCCCCAAGCACGCCCAGTTAGAGTACGAGAAAAGGTCAGCCGAGAGATACATTGAAGATAACAACGGTTCCTATCACATATGCACTTCTTACATATCCCTGCTCCCATGCCGCTCTTCCCGTATTCTCTAAATGCTAATCCCGACAGACCGGATCGCCCGGCCGAACCGCCTCACTTTTCTTTTTTTCGGTGCTGACATGTCGGGAAGGTACAATGTACGACAGGTATGTACGATATCGAAATGATGCAAGTAAGAAAATCAACTCTTTTCCCCGGGTCCGAGCTGAACCTCGAGGCACAGCAACAGCGCAAATTGGTCTTTATCAGAGTCACTTTTGCCGTTGTTTTCAACACCTCCACAAGTAGCCTGGATTGTGTATGGCTGTATATTCAGTGAATGGGCCTTCATTAGTCTATAACAGTCATCATAATACAAGCAACCTTTTGAGCCGCCTTTTCCTCACTGAATCCCAGTACTCATAAAACTAAAAGTGCAAGTTAGGGCTCAACAAGAAAGAACACAACTCTAAAATGCAGATTGAGGCTCAAAAAAAGTGCAGTATGAGGCTCAAAACCTAAACGGAACGCGAAGCCACTACCCAGAGGTAACCAAAGACATATCACAGGGTGCACAGAGAATATAACCGCGGGGATACATATCGAAATATACTTTGCGTGCCAAGACAACGTCAAGGAGTTGACTTTTGAAGAGCCGTATCATGGCGCAATACCGCGGCTTGTAGACTGTCTGAGAGTAGAGATGGCTCTAAACACCCTCAAGCTACTAATAACGACTCGCGAGGTTGCCCTGTGGTACTCTGACCTTGACCAAGAGGCTGGCTGCAAAGACTCGGAAGGGCACTTGCTGCAGGGGAAGTAAGGTATAGGCAGAGATAAAACCCTCCCATGGAGCAAATATTACAGTACACCAGGGGCCGTGTTGCATACCTATCAAGACAAAAACTCAGAAACCATCAATCTATGCTTTAAAATCACATCAGGTATCTCTCTATCTCCTACATGGTCCGTGATCTAAGTCGGCAGATCCCCCCGCTGTACGTCTCGCACGACCTCCGTCCAGGTTGCCTCTCCCGCGGCGTACATAAGCAGATGCATACCTACATCTTGCGGTATTGATGCCTGTTGTTCTTCCCCAAATAACACATGCCATCGCAAAGCCGGATATGGTGATCGTGTCGAGCTGTGAGACATTGGGTATTACCAGTGAGTGTGGACTGACGCTTGATGTCGCTTCCTCCCACTCCGTCGTTTATTTTACGCAAACATGCTGTCAAAAAATCCAAATACCCTATAAACGCCATGCGCCGTCCCAGACACACGAAAGCCAACCATCCAGGTGAACACCGAGCAATGTCAGAACGCCCTGAACAGAGCATTGAATGATCCCACGATCCAACTTTTTTCTCGCTTATTCCTGGTACTCCTTTTGGAGGTAGACGCACGACACCATGGCGTGATCACGCTCGTAGGGTTCTGATCATAGAAGTTAGTATCTCTGATGTTGTGGCCCTGAGGCGGGCGTGAGGTGTAAACTTACCGAGAGTGAGCTGTTCCTTGGGAACGAACTTGTCCTCACGGAGCTTCTGGACTTCGCTGGCAAACACTTGCTCAGGGGGGGCTGTGCTGTCAATGCAAGAGGCCTTGATGGAGATGAGGAGACCACCACCCTGCTTCAAGAAGAGCTTGGCGTTGATACCGACAATTCTGGCCTGATCGGGCTGGGCAACATCGGCGAAGATGACGTCGACCATTGGCAAAAGCATGCGGTAGGCCATGGGCTTGCGGGCGTCCTCGACGATGGGGATAACGTTGGTGCGGCGGGTCTGAGGAGCAGTTAGTCTTCCCCTCTCGTGGGAGGAATCAGCGGTTTAAACGTACAGCCATGTTGATAAGATCTCTGCCAGAACGGTGGGAGAACTCGACAGCGTAGACGGAACCGGTAGGGCCGACAATATCGGCAACGTGAGAAACGGAGGTACCGGAGGCAGAACCGAGGTAAAGGACCTTAGAACCGGGCTTCATGTAGATGGTCTCGAGACCACCGAGGATACCGGCAGCCAACTTGGAGCGGAAAGGATTCCAGATCTGATGGTAGGGTTGGTTAGCGCTTGCCCATGAAAAGCCAGGCATAGCCAAGAACGTCAGCTTGATGGCTGAGGAAACTTACGCGGTACTCAGTCTTGGTGGCATTGCCCTCGTCGTTCTTGCCAGTCTCAACGGAAATTCTTTTCTCGCCGTAGACAGACTCGCCAGGTACAAGGTTGGCAGTAGCGAGCAAGTCCTCCTTTCCACCGCGAGCAACGAAGACACCCTTGTGACGATGGGGCTCGACGATGACCTTCTTACCGCCGGCAGCACCGCCGGCAGCACCACCGCGACCACCACCGCGACCACTGTTTGAAATAGTTAGCAGCTGCCAGACGTCTAGTTCATAGACATTGCAACATACCCACGACCACCACGGGCAGGACCGCCACGGCCACCACCGCGAGGACCACCGCGGGCACCACCACGGCCGCCACCCCGACCACCGAAACCACCAGCTGTAGTACCCAGTCAGCATATGTTCTGAATTGAAACCGCGGCGGTGACTGGAGAGTGAATGTCCAAGGACAGAGATACGAGCAGATCCACGAACTCTGGATTGAAGCGAATGTCGAAGACTTGCTTCGCACTCCTCGGCGCGCAGAATCTGATCGTCCCATTCGTCCAAAAACAGACCATCGGATTCCGGTGTCATCAATTGAGACCAGAAGAGAACATCGGCGACTTACCACCACCACGGCCACCACCGCGTCCACCACGATCGCCGCCACGGAAGTTGCCTCCCCCGCGACCACCGCCTCTTCCACCGCGCTCAAAGCCCATTATGACGGTTGGGTATGTGTATGAATCGGAAATAAGATCGTCGCGGGTATGTCTGTCGACGCCGGATCAGATGTGTTGCGCAAAGAGTTGCTGAGGGCACAATGGATTGGAGATGCGCGGCTCTGTCGAGATCCTCGAAGAGCTTGCTGGAGCTGGATGCAAAATTTCCTAACACCCCAGAAAAAAAAGAGTGGAGCCCCAAGACAACTTTTTGTCGCCTCGGTGGTGGATTCTTCCGACTTTTCTGAGTGGCTGGCTCGAAATCTTGCTCGGTCCGTGCCTGACTATCGGCTTATCGCGGTAGTGGGGCTGGCTACGGGAAAGTTTTCTGCACTTGCCAGCCGCCAAGATACCTTTCTGCCTGAGGCCAGAAACAGTCCCGCACAAGCCAATCAATCACCGCCCACCGAGCCCTAATCGCCGCGAAATTGAATTTGGCTCCAAAATTTGGTAACCGTCATTCCTTGAACATCACCAAATTCGGCCGATCTCGCCTCCAATCGACAAGCAGTCAAGATGGTGAGTAGCCCTTTCGAAATCATTTCTCGGAGTCATTTTCGAGCGCCATTCGAAAGCCCTGTCGAGATTTTGTAGCCGGGACTATGCCGAATCCCAGCAGGATGGAGGATGGAGCTATTGCGGGAACCGAGGAGGGGAAACTTTGAGGCAATCGCCAGGAACCATGCTGACCATGGTTTTATCACAACAATAGGTTCGGTACGCTACGACTGAGATTGCCCCGGCGAAGTCCGCCCGCGCCCGCGGTTCTTACCTCCGTGTTTCTTTCAAGAACACCCGCGAGACTGCCCAGGCCATCAACGGCTGGAAGCTCCAGCGCGCCCAGGCCTTCCTCCAGAATGTCATTAACAAGAAGGAGGCCGTCCCCATGAGACGCTTCAACGGCTCCATTGGCCGTTGCGCCCAAGGTACGAATCTTCGATTTTCCGACGACGAAAACACTTGGAGAGCTTTGGACATGAAGATATGAGATGGAGATGGAGATGGAGAATTGGAATCCCCGGAACGATTACAAGCTTCGCGACCACAAGACTTCGGATGGGTGGATACGGACTTGAGAATGTTGGGGCTGACTGTTATGGGAATGTAGGCAAGCAGTTCGGTGTCTCCCGCGCCCGCTGGCCCGCCAAGTCCGCCGAGTTCATCCTCGGTCTTCTTAAGAACGCTGAGACCAACGCCGACTCCAAGGGTCTTGACACTGGCAACCTCGTTGTCAAGCACATCCAGGTCAACCAGGCCCCTAAGCAGCGCCGCCGCACATACCGCGCTCACGGTCGCGTACGTATCTACGAATTCGAAACAATCTCTAGCGAGGAGTAAGAACGCACGGACAAGCAGGCTAACATATGGCAGATCAACCCCTACATGTCCACCCCCAGCCACATCGAGCTCATCCTCACCGAGGCTGATGAGACCGTCGCCAAGTCCGAGGCCGTTGTCCGTGAGGAGCACCTTACCTCCAGACAGCGTGGTGTTCGCGTCCGCAAGGCCCTCACCGCCGCCTAAACGGTTGGCTGTGTGGTGATGTTGGGACGTCGGGGTATCTTTTGACTGGGGCTTGATTTTTCCGGAAACGGTGTACTGCGAGCATGGCATTTTTTCGGGTCAGGGCTACGATTCCAGAGGAAAAAGGAGTCGGTCACGAATACTCAATAAAAATCATTGAGAAACCATGAATGAGGGATACGGGGTTATAAAAGGCGCAAACCGAATTTCATTTGCTTGACTCGACTTGGCCGACTCCCCCGCCCGTTGAATAGCTGAAGATACCCAGCGTCTCAGTCATCTTGCGTCTCTTGTCCACGTGAAGCGATCGTGCAAGTCGCGGTGCTTGTCGGGGCAGTTGGGGGTGTATGATACCATAGGGTGATTCCTAACCATTGAGCTTGTCGAACATATCTCAACGTGCCTTTTCGAGTGCTTGTGATTCCGCGTTGCAACTCTTTCCAAGAGGAGCACCTATCATGTGAAGGCATGGGCTATTATCGTCCAACAACATGCCTGCCACTATGATATCATACAGTAGTCTTCTCATACATGAGCTTCCGAAACAAATGTAGCTGCTCGCTATACCGAGGGGCATTCGTCTGGATTCATATATCGAACGTACAGCTCATTCCGCTCGCTGACTTACATCATCATCATCAATCTACCCCTGCATCTCAACATCCTCCCCGCCACCTCCCCTCCCCTTTTGCCTCTCCTCTATCCTCCTGGTCATCTTCTGCTTCCCTTGCTCAACCCACTTGCTGTACCCTTCGTCCCCACCCTCCTTCAGCTTGTGCTCCACCGCCCCCTTCAGCACCTCCCCGGCAAACCCAACAAAGTTGTGCTTCCGCAGCGCATTCTCAAACTGCCAGTCCTTCCTCTTGCGCCCCTCCCGCTCCAGCAGCTCGACGTCGCCCAACTCCCTCGCCCTGATGCGCAGGTCCCGCGTCATGGCCAGCAGGTTGAACCTAATCTCCGTCTCGCCGTACCGCGCGATCCGGCGCTGGATGACCTCCATGACCTTTTCGGGAAAGCCCTGCTGGGAGCAAGGGCCGTGGGAGATGGGCGCGGGCTGGAGGCCGTCGAGCTCGTATAGTTTCCCGTCAAAGGGGGTGTAGGCGATGAAGTGGAAGGCGTCTTCTGTCTCGTCGCTTGGGTTGCGGGTGGTCTCGTCGACAAAGGGGGAGGATCTGGCGAAGGAGTTGTGCGTGTCGCGGATGGTGTCGGAGTTTGAGAGGGCCTCCCCGCGGAATTCGGGAGGGAGGTCGATGGTGAAGTCGCGGAAATCGCTGAGGACGGGGCCAATGTCGATTTTTGTGTCGTCGTTCTCGTCGCTGTGGGTTTTGTTCAAGAGAACGGAGAGTAGAGCTTGGGTGCCGCAGGCGTTAGGGATGGTTTGGGCGGCGAAGAAGAGCTTGTTTTCTGCGATGGCGTAGTCGAACTCGCCGTCGAGGGGCTTGTCACCTGAGGCGCGGTAGGGGGTGTCGGTTGGGTATTTGAAGAGGAAGATGACGCCGTATACGGGGTGGAGCTCAGCGAGGGCCGAGGGGTCGAGGGTGAGGAGCTCTTCGAACTGGACGTTGCGGACGCCGAGGTTGGTGAGGAGGTAGGTGAAGACGCCCGCATCGGACTCGACTGTGACATAAATAGGTGGTTAGCTGGTGGGGGTTGGTTGACGATGGTGGACTTTTATTTGGGGTGACTGACTGGTATTCCAGCTTCCACTCATCTTGCGGGCTGTGCTGACCGGTGACTCGGTCTGATGTTTGTCTCGAGGGCTCTCTCAAATGTTTCGTAAGGCGAGGAGACTCGAATAATTATTATAGCTGATCGAGCCAAGAACGCCGTTGAACCCGACGGAGCGGTTGCGATGTCTGTAAATTCACCTGGAAGCTGGCTACAGAAATATCTGGGCCGCAAAAACGTTTTTGTGCCAAAATGTGGGTGTAAACGGCACTCGGTGTTTATCTTGCGATGATGCAGTTCATGAACAGCGGGAACGTTGCTTGCAGGTCCGATAAGATAAGAAGATGATGCAAGCTTGGAAGCCTGAGCTGCACAAGCCCGTTTGAGTATCCTTGGCAACAGTTGGCGGCCAGCTGACGGTTTTGTGCAACTTTCCAAATCATGTCGCTGGAGCAACTAATTGCAGCCCCTGAAAGCCCCTGAAAGCCCCTGAAAACTCAGACTTGCCAGGATATCTTTTATCCAACCTTGTTTTGTTGCAGTACGTTGATACACGAAGCAAAGAGAATAGGAATTTAAAGACCATAGAATAGGTATATATAAACAGTAGAAATCTAAGCCTAACCCGCCGCCTGTACTTTCCACCCAGTAATATCCACATTCGTGGAAGCCGACAAATGCGTCACAGACCATGAAGCCAATAAATGCAAACCGATAGGAAATGTCTCCGACGGGAAATACTCAAACCAGACAGTTATTTTGACATCTAATTCGACCTTCGTTCACATGCCCTCCATAAGCCCTTTCGCAAAATTTTCATGGACGTGGGTAATAAACCGGTTACGACGACGGCACCCTCTGCGCAGGGCTCTTAGACTCCACCGCGGCCGTCGATGCGTTCGGAGACGGCTCGCGATGCCTCGAGCTGCCGCTTCCATCGTTTGAGCCCAGCTGAAAGGTCGAATCCCTATTTCGCCGCGCTGTCCGGAACCAGAAGACGGCTTCTCCCATCTTGCGGAAGAGCCAGGGGCGGTTCCCAGGTGGTCGCCAGGTCCAATACTCCTTGAGGTCGTAGTTTTCTGGCATAATGGTTCCCCGGGACAGTTTGATGATGATCCAGATGAAAAGGTTTATACCGGCATAGGAGAAGATACCACTGCAAGGGGATGATTAGCCTTGACCACGAAATAAGGGGGCAAAGCTGAGAATGAACAATCTACTTACGCTATAAGCCCATAGGCGACACTGTAGGTAAATGGGATGAAGGCGAGGGTGATGAATGACGGGACTGCGTCACCAATATAGGCCCAGTTGATCTTTGTGACTTGTCGGATCATCAGGCAGCCAACCTACCATAAGTGTCAGTTGGAGATAAGTCAAGGCGCCCTGTAAAAGTTTGCTTACCAGCATTAGAGTACATCCAGTAGCCCAAGGAGGAATCGAGGCGAAAATAGGGCTAAAGAAAATGCACAAGAAAAAGCAAAACCCAGCCGTGACAGCTGTGAGCCCTGTCCGACCACCTTCGGCGATCCCTGCGCCGCTTTCAATGAAAGCCGTAACTGGTGAGCATCCAAAAAGCGCTCCGAGAGAGATGCACAGTGAGTCTATGCAGAACGCCATGGTTGATCGGGGGAAATCCTTGTCGTTGCCCGTCGATCGTCTACAGAACCGAGCCATAGAATAGAGCGTTGCTGTACAGTCGATGATGTCGACATAGAGGAAGGTAATCAGAGCTACGAGTAAGCTGGAGCTGAGGTGATCATCCATGTTCCATTTAAGCTGGCCAAGCGTGTGCTTGATGGGATGAAAATTGACAACTTGGCGAAAGTACTCGAAGCGACGGTTACCATCTTCGGTATCGGGAAAGTACGTGACAGCTGTGTTACGTCTGCATCAGGTCAGTTTTGTGCCCGGCAGCACATCAAGAATTGGTTGGGATTACTTACGGCCAAGACAAGATTGAAACCAGAGCAATGCCGACGACAATTGAGGCGCGTACCTTAAAAGCCATCAGGAAAACCACGAAAAGACCACCGAAACAGATACCAAGCCACATCTACCATGGTAAGTTAGCCGAAGTCTGCTCGGAATGTAATGATGTTTTTACCTTTGGGTTTGTCATGATTCCGTTGATACATTCGCCGTTGTCGTCCAGTTTGTCCGCAGGACAACCACCAATAGCCAGCGGAGTGCTAATGGCACCAGTGATCATACCAATACCAGACGAGTAAGACATGCCGATGAGTGTGAGAAAGAGACCAATGCCAACTCCGCTGGCTGTCTTGATGGTGCCGGGAATGATCTTGACCAGCCAATGCCGCATGCCGGTGAGAGCCAAAAACATAAAAATCCATCCCTCGATGAAGACCGCCGTGAGAGCAACATCATATGGAATCTGGCCAGTTCCTTTAGCGCCAACGACTTGGTAGGTGAAGTAGGCATTCAGGCCCATGCCGGGGCTGTCAACATATCAGAAATACCATCGCTTGTCAGCTAACAAGGGGTGACTTACCCAAGACAAACAGGGAGATTCGTGAAGAGGCCAAATAGAATGCTGGAGAATGAGGCCACCGTAGCGGTGGCAGTGATGAGGTCAAGCTTGAGCTCTAACTTCATTAGTTCTGGATACAAACGTACGTCCTCAGGCTGGATTGACAAACCTTCATAGCAAGCTGTCCACTGGCTATGATTGACACAGTTGCCCGCGTTGTCGATGGGCCTTTGACACTCGCATTTATATCCAGCATCTGCGAGAATAGAAGCCTGCAAAGTGTTAGAAGTCTCAACACAAGAAAGGGTGCGATAAGAAAGACGCACATTTACGGCAATGATGTAGGACATGGCGGCAAATGTTGTCAACCCAGCCCGCAGCTCTGTTGAGAAATTGGCATCTGGGATGCTGTTGGGCTGTGGTAAGAGTAAGTAAATCAGCTGCTCTGAATATTTCAGTCTTCCCCAACCACACCAGTACTCACTCCGCTACTCTTTAGGTTGAACCAACGGCCGACGGCAGAGTTGTTCATCCTCTCATCCACTCTGCCGACGAGATTCTCAAAAGGGGCACGCACTCGCGCCCACCAACCTCGGCCTCTTGCTGGCTGTCTCTCTGCAGCATCGTCGAAAGATTCGTGGGCTGAGCGTATGCCGACTAGTCCCATCTCAATTCCAGCACTGCGAGTATTAGTATTGATATTCATTGAGTTATGAGTGACAAGCGGAAGCAGAACGGGCTGGGCAGTCCAAGGAGAAGCGTGAGAAGGAGATGACTGAGTCAATCAACCCCGCCCATGGGCTCGTGTGTGTACTCTGCAACCTTGACAATGCCCTGTGAAGTGTGTGTGTGTATGTGTCTAAAGAACCTTGTTCCTAGAGAACAATCCAGCTCGGGACATACAAGGGTATTGGAGGGGTCTTTGGAGAGCCCCAATGAAGTGAGGCATTGCGGTGAAGCAACACTTGGTTTCACGGCATGCGAAGTTAAATGGCCGTCCAGAACACCAAACACCCTGTCTGACCGGCCCTGTCCGGGGTGAACCAGAAGGCCTGGGACAAACGCCGCGGCTGACCGAGCCGAAGACACGGCAGGGTGACAGCGCCAGCGTCATTCGTCGCAAACATGGGGGATGAAGCGCATATGGCTGTTCGAGGGGTAGGAAGTCTGGGGACACACTTACGGTGGTTCTTTCAAATCCGGCTCAGGGCTGTTGCCCTCATGAGACAGGGCTTCCATCGTGCAGAAACCGGATCATTCGAGGGCGATGACAGTATTCAAGGCGGTTGAGGAAGCTCTAGGAGCGGTATCGAGGCGAAAATAAGACTGCGAGGTAGATGGATCTAAAAGGTCGCACTGGGTTGCGTGGACGAGGGAGAATCGTGAAATGACAGAATGTTTGAACTCGGGGGCAACCGTGGAGCCCAAAAAATCCGCCCCGCCAAAATTGGGTGTTAGAGCGAGGTAGGTGTCGAGAATGGGAAAATAGCAGTGCTTAAAGAGCAAGTCATCAAAGCGGGTCTAGTCTCGGCGCGGTATATCAAGAGCCACCCTGGGCTATAGACCAAATGACCAGTCCGTTTATACATCTTTCCACCTATATCTGTGCCCCTGAATCCTTACAAACCAACCTAGCTTGAAAAGTTCGTTTGCTGGACTTTCAAGAGGCCGTATGTATGGGCCTTAACATCACATCCAATCAGGGCTTCCAAGCGCAGAAGAGATGAGAGTTGAGGCGCAAGATGGAGCAACGGCTGGCCAGTTAACTGCAATTTGATGTCTGACAACTCGTTGGGAGGGGCGTTTACTAGCAGGAACTTTCGCCTCTCTTGATACATCTCTAGTGAGGCAGAACCAGACTCAGTCAATGATGTGTGGTGCCGGGCAAGGATTGATGACAGGAAAATACGGGCATAATTGTGGCGGTTACACCAAGAGCGTGCTGTCGTGGTGCCAGACCAAGATCGGCAAGAGGAGCAGGCCGGAGGTCACAAGTTCTGCCACAACATGTTAATACAAGCAGTATTTCCGTGCTCGCGGAGCACGACTTGCTGCGTGTCAGTCAAGTCCTTGATACGGTAGGGTCTTGATCCAGGGCCCCCTTGGAGACGCAGCAGAGACCAGCTGCATCTCTGGATGGCCAAATCTTGTTTACCTGCATTGGAGCCGTTTGGTTTGCTGCTGCTGTGTCTGCTAACCGGCCCTTTTGGAGCGTGCGCTGATGCGGTTACTGGTCCACCATAATGTCTGTCTAGAATTCTGCCAACCAACCGTCTTTTGATTTAGGTACACCACACCCCCTTTTCCACATTCACTTTGCCGTATGACAACCGTAGCCGAGCATGTTCGAGACAGCAAGACCGAGCGCCGTAAAAGGGCACATGGTTACGGCCCGCCGGGAATCAGCGGAGAATTTGTCACTCACCGTGAAGCGAGACAAAGTAGGCCACCTGAGACGAGTGTCGAACGTGCTGATAAGCATGTGGTTGGATGACTATCCCAAATGGACCAATGCGTTATCTATGGATGGTTTATGTCACCGTGGCTGAATCTGTGGTGTCTAAAAAAACAAATAGTTCAAAATCAAGCTACCTAGCCGATCAAATGGTACAGACATCCTTACGGATACTGATCAATATATTCTCAGGTTTCTAGAAGCTGGGACTCCAAGATCACACCTAGGTCTATGTCTAGCGAAGCTTGGGAATGTGGCGGATTGATCCATTTTGCTAAGAGGGGGCATACCTGTCGGAAACAATGGACGCTCCTCCTTCAGCTGAAATGCTAGTCGGGGTGAGTGTCCACCCTATGGCTCGCATCGGCCGAGTTAAGTATTGATTCCTCCCTCAAAGTTGAAAAGACAAGCTGCCAGATCCACCGAGGCTCCATCTTTTGTCGGCAGTTGAAGAAAGGATGTTCCTGCTCGGATGTCATCCGATAGGATTATGGATCCCGCTCGATGGTTGGTGGATCCCTAGATCCGCGGCGATCTTGGGCTTGGCACGGTACGCAATCCACTTTCTTTCACGTCTGTCAACGACAGCGGTCCGTCAGCCGTTCATTACCCCCGCCCCGGGTTCTCTCATGGAAGCTTCGTATATCCAGCATGGCTCATTTGCCTTTCTTTCTTTCCTTCCTGCACCCAACGCATGCCGGCATACCCAGCGAGCGGGTGAGGCGGACTGCATGTAATAAAGGGTGCGAACCGCACAAACTTCATCTGTATCCTACTTTCATTCACCTTCCCGCCCGTCGCATGTACACCTAGAGCAGCCAAGCTCCCGTCCGTGTGGGACATCACACTCAGGGGCATCCGAGCGCCCTCCGTGAGATCTTCAATACGGCTAGGACTTCATTATCACAGAGATTTCCGCAGTTCCGTACGAAGGGCTATCTAGCCTCCTGACGTCCACAGGACTGCTTAAGATCCGGATCAGCCATTCACATGTCAATGGGCCACTATCCCACTTGCCACAGCAGTGCGGCGGATTAAATGGAATGTGCTGCACGTCACTCTTCTTTTCCAATGCGCCCCCGACGGCTGGCAGTGGTAGTACCACATCTCTTGTGTCCCCTATCAAATCATTGTTGTCCAACTTGGTCCGCGGCAAAAAAATGCTGAAAAGAGTCTGCTCAACGGAGAAGGAGTATGAAAAGGGAAGGATTTTCCTGTAGAAGGCGACGCCAGGCCTCTGGCAGGGGATTCGAGATCAGAGGAAGAGCGGACCGTGATCGCTGGAGGTTCACAAATGCGAGATGGTCTGACTCGATGAGGTAGATGGCGCCGCCCGTTGAGGTTCCTCTGGCTGCAGGGAAGAATCAGCCCCAGGCGCCATGTATCGAGAATGATGATTTGTTTGGCGGACACACCTTTACAGAACAGGGAAGGGGTTGGTTCTGCCAGCGCCGAGCTGCAGTCTAACGGCCGAGACTGCCCTTGAAGTTTTCAGGGAGCACAGGAATCGGTGCCAGTGGACCCCTTGAGTATCCAAGTGGATCTCATGGAGCTATTCATGCTCGAAGCTATCCATATGACGACGGACATCTTCCTGATAGGCCTGCTCCTGGGATCAAGTTGCTCCTTACTCCTCCAGTCACGGCTCGAAGTGAGCTTTCCGGACCCGAGAAAGGCATGATTCATCCTCGAGGTACCCCAGACCGTCATCTTCGCTTCATGCAGGCGTGCCCAATCACGCTGTGAGCGCAACGCAACCTGACAGTGTCTCACTTGATTCCCTGCATTGCAGTGCTTCTTACACCCTTCTCAGGGTACCCGCAAGGCCATAGCTACAGCAACTTCACCAGCTCCTGTGTGGCAAGACATAATAATAATACACAGAATCAATCACCAATCCTGGTCAGCCTATTTATCGTCTTGCCCCTCATTAGGGGGTTGGCTACGCCGAGCCTCCCCCTCGCTCAGGGCCAGCTTGAGACGACTCATCGACGAGGGGTCAGATGGGCGACGTGATGGTCAGCGCTCAAAACTTTTCCTCCTACCCCCGACCCGCCCAATTCAGAGATCCAGTAGTTGTCGTCAACCTTCTATTCTGAAAGCACCGTCAACAGAGTATTCGGCACAAGGCGACCACCATTCCTTACCCGGTATCGAAAACTAGCCTTGCTGCGGCTTGCACATGACAGTTTCATCGGCGAATTCACTATGTGGGACGTCGACTGGTCTGACGTGTCTACTGAAAGGGTTGGCGAGCGGCGTGCTCGCAAGGGAATTGAAAAGAAGTCGAAGAAGGACGGTGCCCTGAGTGCACAAGGGTCGACAGGTAGCCGCCCTTCCTCTGCCGAAGAAAGACCAGCCATGAGTCTTTTCGAGTCCATGGGTTTGAAGCGCAACAGCCTCTCCATGAGAAGCAGGAAGAAGGACGCCCTGCAGCAGGAAACGACCAAGGATGATGGAAAATCAAGGCGAACATCGTTGCTTTCTGCGGCGGTGTCAGCGCTGGGCAACACAAATCGGTCATCCATGGTGTCTGACAAGTCTCTGAAGGTACAAACCATTATTATGGATAAGGAAGCCGCAGAAGAAACCGCTATCACAAGTCCCACCTGGGGGGTACAGACGGACAGATCGTCGAAAGGTATGATTTCTCAAAAGTCGATATCATTCCAATTGCCAACGGCGGCAGTACTAACGTGCCCCCCAGAGTCAATGCTCTCTAAATCGACCGCTCTCACAACACCGTCTGTTGAGTACCATGTGGAAGGAACGACGGGAGACCTGCCCATGCCTGAGACCCCAAAACCTGCGCGGCCAATGAGCGACTTCGTCCAAACAACCATCACCCCGAACCGAAATCCCGTTAGAGTCGCGAGTCTTGGGGGCAAACCCGCGATTCTACTCAACGACACGATGCCACATACCCCAGCAAACCAGAATCCGCGATCGGTATCTGCCCTGTCGGCGGAACTTGAGAAGTCAGTATCTGACTTCATTGACAATTGGTACGAAGTTGTTCACGCGTCAGACAGGCCGACTCCAGTTACCGTTCTACCTCACAAACAGCATTCTCAGCTTCAGCCAAAAGATGCTGGTATGCTCCCCCCGATGGCTCCCATGCCCCGCGGACCTCTGCCGAATATCCCAAGCAGACCTCCGCCACGCCCATCCCAAGCACGTATGCTGAGCACCCTCCCACCATCATATGAGCTGAAAGCCAACTATAATCCAGACAACTGGAAGTCGCCTAAGCAATGGGGGGCCAAAAGTCGCAGTGCCAGAAATGCTCCTCTACCTACTTCAAAAGCATCTCTCGCTACTAATGAAAGGCCTGTACCGGTCTCAGAAGCTCCTCGAGTTCCCAGCGAAAACCCAAGCTCTCCCGCGGAAGCATCTCCAGCTGTCGACAAAACACCTTTGATTGTGCCCAAAAAGCGGGTTTGCTTACCCAGAGACACAGAGGCTGCCTATGCGGCGACTCTTGGAGTCATAGCTCTGCAGATAGAGTTGAAGAGGATGGCTCAGGCGAATCCCCAGGTAGCCCTTACGCGCCTCAGTGAAGATTGGGGCACCGTCACAGATCCTACAATCTACCAACAACTCGAGCAAGAGAAGAAAAGATGGATGATGGCTTCTCTTCATGGACTGGAACAGCAGGCAAGGAACGGTGATAACTCAGTCATTTCTGTGGCGGGGGCGCGACCGTTTCTCAAAGGTCCCGACACCTTGTTGCTCTTCGATTCTCATTGTATGAACAACCCACTTTATTTTTATATAGACATCATTCACTGACTCATGGCCTACAGCTACGGTGTCATATCTTGCGGCACTTCATCCAGAGACCAATATCAGGCACATGAATTCGACACCTATCCCACCTCTGCTCTATTCAAACGTCGAGTCGTTCCCTTGGCCTGTCTCGCCTTCCCTTGCGCTGGAAGCGAACAAATTCGCCTCGGTCCACTGCTTGTCCATGCCTTCTCTGCTAGCTAGCCAGGAGATCCCGCAGCTTCTCCGAAAGATCTACAAGTGTCTCGCACCCCGGGGCGCGCTGCATCTTGTGGTTATCGACCCATCACCAGTCGCCCATTCTCTCGGACCGCGCATGAGAGACTGGTTGGAAGAGCATCTGACCATCAATCTGGAAGCCGAGTTCAGATGTGTTACCCCCAGCAGGGTATTCCCCAGATGGCTGGAGGCGGCCAAACTCAATGGCCCTAGCAGTGTCACCACCAAGAGCAGGTTCCAAGCCATTGCTCCTTCCCAATCCCGCAACGATAACGGCAAAGGGAAGGCTAAAGAAATCGACCCTCGAGAGGAGAGCGAGGTCGTGGGCGACATCCGGACCATTGTCGGCAGAATGCTGTGGCAAGAGGTGTGGGGGAAGAACGTTCGGGGGACTGCTTGGTGGTGGCAGATTCCTGAGTGTGTGGAGGAGTGTATCCAGCTCGGGACTTACTGGGAATACTCGATTATTCAGGCGGTCAAGGAGGAGGACGACCTGGATGGTCATCGGCGATTCTAACCAGCCGGGTATGATGGCATGATCCATCGCGAGGCCATCCCGCTTGGCACTTTGCGCACTCGACCGCCCGACAATCCTATTGCCGATTCGTCGGGTTCCCTTTGCTTCCACCACACAGCACAAGCCAAACTCCCGGATCATTTTTGCCAACAGGGAGGATGTATCTAATGTAACAACAGCTTCTTTTGAGCCAGCGGGACATGTTCTTGAAAGCAAGGATAGTCATCTGCTCATTTGGCATCCCCAGAATATCAGGAGCTAAAATCTTCGTGTTGGCAAAGGACAAAAAAAGATTGGACGTCGAAAAAGAGAGAGCGAAAAACATCACAACAAAAACTGAAATTTCCGCCTAGCAACTTTCATGGTCAAATGAACGGCCATTTTGAACCTGGCAACTTTTATGGCCAACTGGAAGGCCATTTTGAGTCTCGCTGGTATTATTGCGGCGGAACTGGCTGTTTCCTTGGGACGGAAGTGGTTGGAAACCTAGGCATGTTCTGGCGAGGCTTAGTACCTGGGAGGGGCCTATCAACAGTAGCTTAATCATGTAGCTTTGTAGGAAATGTTCTGTATGATCTGGGTGATGTCATTGTGGATTTGGGTGGTTTGATGTTTGGGAAAACTTGGAAGAGAGGGAGTTTTATAAAGCTGTCTCATGTTTGTGATGTTGTGTATGAATACCTACGTGTGTCTATGGGGCATGGTGGTATGGGGGGGAACCTGACATATGGGGGCATGATGGGTGTTTGGATGGCATGTGAGATGTATTATTGTACGAAATGACAGAGAGAGTATAAAAAGTTCTTCGCATTGTATGAGCTGGTAGTGTATGATGGAGGTAAGAAAGACAGTGTTCGAGTTTGGGCAAAAACGGATCTTTCTAACCGAGAAGTTATATTCTCTTGTCTGCTTGCTGTTATTTACAGCTGCCGACATGTTACCTCGCCTTCCACCAGACTTGATCTTGTTTACTGTTCGAAACCCAACATCCATTTTGCCAACACAGATGATATACACAGTTTGTTGTACAATTCAACACTCACTGTGGTAATCGCAGGGCGAGACTTATCACTTACACCGAACAAGAGCACTCAGACAGAACACCCAAAGAGTGACCTCACCTAAAAGGCCAGCGGCTCACCCGGCCGGCACTCCGGAGCGGGGTTCAACGGGAGGCGTGAATGACGGACGCGGTGCGGGGTATCAGGAGGTCCGAGTTCTCCCCCCAAAGACCGGGTTACGAGACCACAACCCTTCCCAAACATGGGACGAAAAAGCAGGCAGGTTGACCAATTCGTCGGCGTGATTGGACATGGCCGCCTTCTTCGCGACTCTCGCCTGCAGGCCGCAAAGCGATCCTTCACACGCTTTTTTTCTTCTTCTTTTTCAAGAAAAGCCTGAGCGCATATCCGCACCGAGGATGTTGCCGGCGGACCGGGCGCACGGTTTCTTGGCCATCCTTTCTTTTGCCCGCATCTGGAAACGTTCTCCGGGTGAGGCGTTCAATGGCGTCGGGAACCGTTGACGCTGTTGGACGGGTGGCTTCAACTAATTAAGCCAGGGGTGAATTTTCCCACTATCAATCACCACGACAGATCCTCCCTTCTGGGATAGGAGCGGCGCGATGGCCCCAAGAGTTTAGTTCCTCATGCTGAGCATGGTAACTAAGGTAGTGGGTTCTTGGCCATGTCTGAGCTTTAGGTCTAGGGGACCTCGCGAGCTGGATTGACTGGATTGTGGTTGCTTGGGAGTCAGTGCTTTGATATTGCTTTAGCTGGATCAAGGTCGAGATTTTGTCATATTGATCCTACAATGTCTCTTGTTGTTGACGACGCCGTTATCGACCTATCTTGCCTATGTTCTGGCTGAGGGGCGACAGCTGTGTGCTGCTGGTTTGGTTGGCAGGTAACTAACTCATGGTGGAAGGTTAATTGGACTGACGACTTCCACAAGGCTGACCTGAACATGACAGCCGTGACTAGATGCTTATGTCGTATCATACTATTACTTTGGTAACCAGCTCGCATCTTCCGCAGGAACACCAAGAAACTCAAGTGGGAAAATGATTGTCGTATCTCCTCCTGTCAGGGCCTTGAAACGGCTGTTGTCCGCGAGAAGCGGCACGGGTGACGGCCTCCATGCAGTTGGATAAGCCGCTACCAAGAAAATTTCCTCCCAACTACCGTTCAGTTTGATAGATAGTGTAGCAGACAAGGGCCGCATCAAACAGCGGATTCACCGAGTGTAAGGCTGGTATTTTTTGTTGCAAAAGCTCCCCAGGAGATTCTGAGTTGTTCATCCACCATAACATGATAGGCATGGACAAACTGATCTAAAAGGAAGCTGTATTAAGAGCTATGAAGGTTGAGGTTGTGATAGTAGCTCCGATTCACCCCCCATGGGTGACCAGCACAGACACACATCCAAACTCTAGAGCGTTTGGAGCGGGGAGGGGGGTTGGATTTGCCAATCTCTCTGCCGCCCGAGGTTTCCGAGTAATGTCCCGACAAGAATAGTCGGCGACGGCCCCGTCGGTGTGGTGCATAGATAGCCTCGGCGTCTGGTTATAGCTCGCGTGTACTTGATGCAACGAAGCTATCATCTCGTGGAAGAAGCGAAGTCGACCATGTCGACTTGGCATCAACTTGATCTTGTGACCGTGCGTGTAAGCGAGAGCCGTGATCTGTGGTTGAAGGGCGGCTCAAGGTAAGGACGCCAACGAGAACAACCCTGTGCCTCGTGAACTCGTGGTCGATGCCTTCGACGCCACCGGGCATGCCATGTGTCGCAGAAGAAAGTTGAAACAAAGCTTGGCAGCCTTGTTACTGCAAAACATCCAACGGGAGCATCAGACATCATGGCGATTACCCGCGTCATGGCGGTGCCGAAAGAATGTCGGGTAAATAGCACTGAAGCATTTGAAGAGCTGGATGCTGGGCGGGCCGGTCATTTCGATGACGGGGTTGTTTGGCGTCTCTTGCTTGCGGTACACGACGAGGTTTGGCTACCATCACCGGGCAGTCAGCGCAGGATTGATGAAGAATGCAAGACTCCGCACGCTAGCAACGGTTGGAGACAGAATGATCCAAATGTGGTTGGGTTAATGGTGATTGTCGTGAGGCCAGTCTGAGCGTGCAGGAAGCGAGCCATGGTCGAGGGAGCAAAAAAACCTGGGTGTGTCACTGCAAGAACGGAGAAACCATCTCGAAGCGGGAGAGGCTAACTGGGGTCAAAAAACGGTGGTCGTCGAAACGGCTTCGGTAATGAGTTAGAACCAGGGCCCCTAGCAGCGTGTGGAGCTCCTCCACGTGGCTGAGATGTCGTTCCCCAAACTCTCAATTCGAGCCATCGATGTGGCATTTTGATGGACGTAACCCCGGATCGCAATACGGTTCCCATACCTCGATCTGGTGTCTTACTCGCAAGGCTGTGTTAAACACCATCTGAACAGACAGGCAACGTAAGACTTCGGTAATGTCTGTCCTCTCAAGTCAGACAGGCAGTAGTACCAATACAACTGACAGCAGTTGCTACAGGACCATGAGGACGTCAAAGCAAGATTACGATTCAGGAAGCGGCAAACGCATTGACAAACGACTGCCCAAGGGATTGCAAGAGGTAGCACTCGCTAGCTTGACGTTCTTGGGATATCCCAGCATCTCTAAACAGCCTGGACCTCAGCAGCACGGCTGTTGTTTGGCCACGGCAACAGGAAGCCGCCACATCTTACAACATCCGCTTCCGTGTAACCGGCACGGAGGATCTCATCTGTTTCTTTCAATCCGGAAGGTTGCTCATGCTGATGTAAGGACGACGACAACAAGTGTGGTTTCTCTGGACATAACCGTCGTTGAACGGATACAGCTACGTTTTCGCCGCCAAGTTTACTTGCAGGGTACCCGCAGGGGTATGCTGCCATCGGAAGTGGATATGTCTGGGGGAGCTTGGGACCCCTGTGTAGGAGAGGAAGAAACGGGACCGAGAAACCACAGCTCGGACTAGTCGACCCCGCTTGTTGTATCGAGTTTGCAGGAAGCACCTGATTGCGGTATGTTTGTCTCTCCTGATAGCTGGTGCAAAGCTTTACTGAACTCTGTAATGGGCTGTTAGCTGACTCTTGATAGAGCAGCGGACACAAGATGGGAGTACAGGCGGCTTCATGTACTTTCGGGAGCGGACCGATCATGTTGCAGATGTTGCAGGTTGCCTTTTGCTTCTCGTTTATCATCCGTACACAACTTTGGACTACCCACCTCGTCCAACCCCCCTGGCCAATCCGAAGCTTTCAAAGCCCCTACCCGTAAGCCATCTCGTCGTCCCATACAGGCTCCTGCTCCAACTGTCTGTTACCCATGGTCCCCTTTTGCCCAGCTCTTGTCTGCACCGTATGCAGATCGAGGGGCAAGGATACATCAGGGAGGACATGGTACTTTCCCGTCTGTCTAGACCATCCTGTTGACAGCCAAGCCATCGCGAAGCTGGCCAGGTTCGTGGTTGGGCCCTGCATGACATCTCCCCTTGTCCCTCTTATGACGCTTTGCATTCTGGCTAGCCGTTCTGGGACCTGCTAGGTGCTCCTTTTCATCCGGACTCCGTTTTCTCACTGGACACTCGCCAGTGAAAAGAGAACCGATCCCCATACATTGGAGTGAATATTTGAATCCCCACCATCCTCAACACCCATCCCCAGTCCCACCGCCCCGGGTCTCGCGATGGGAAGCTAGGTTCAATCATTACACATGGTCCTGTTGACCTCTGCCAACTTCTACGCCGACGCCAACACATTACAGTTTGCTTGATCACACTCGCGTCAGCGCCTCAACTCGGGCCAAAGGCAACATTCAGGCTTACCAACGACCAAAGATACGAATTCGGCCAGAGCCACCAGGAGGACTACCAAAGAGAAGAGACAGATGTGGATGGCAGGACGTCTTCCTTGCGACGACCACGACCGCTTTCAAAAACAAATGATATCTACACCGGTCTACCGATAGATTCTTTGCCCACACGCTACATTGACTCTAGCCTCTGTCCTATTTACATGCTCTCAAGTTTTCAAGATGTCGACGGCAACTGATGATCCGCGGGCTGAGTTGCCTGTGGATGTGTTCAGCATTATCGAGCGTACTTGCTCTGTCTTTTCGCTTCTAGGATCAGTTCTTGTGATTACCACCTTTTGCGCTTCCAAGGCTTTTCACAAGCCTATCAACCGCCTTGTGTTCTACGCGTCGTTCGGCAACCTTATGACAAATGCTGCTACACTGATGGCCCGTTCGTTCGTTAATGATCCAAACTCGGGTGGCTGTCAGTTTCAAGGCTTCCTGATTCAAATGTATGTTACCTTGCCTGCTGAGCGCTTTTGTCGACTGATCAGTGTTGCTAACTGACTTCGCCAGGTTCATGCCTGCTGATACATTTTGGACGTTGGCAATGGCGGTCAATGTTTACTTGACCTTCTATTTCAAGTTCGACGGCACAAGGCTACGAAGGATGGAAATTCCCTATCTCCTCTGCTGCTACGGGATTCCTTTTGTTGTTGCTCTTACTTTTCTCTTCATTCAGACCCCAGCCAAGGGGAAAATGTATGGAAACGCGACGCTGTGGTGCTGGATTAGCCCTAAGTGGGACATCTTTCGCATTGCGACGTTTTACGGACCCATCTGGTGAGTTATAGTTCGACGCTCTCCCCATCCATCACATCAAACACTAATTGCTATTTCCAAGGATTGTCATCCTCATCACCTTCTTCATCTACATTCGTGCCGGCCGCGAGATCTACAAGAAACATCAGCAACTCAAGGACTTTAGCACAGGCCATCATGACCACGAACCATTTGCTGCCGGAGATGACCCCTTCAACTCCGTCAAGACCACCGAGGTCTCGGTTACCAGTGAAGTCATAGACCAAAGTCTTGCAACTCTGGGAATCGTCCAGAACGGGACCGAGCCACCGAAACTACCCAACGCCGCTTACTCGGTTCACATTTCCTCGAACAGGCGGGCGGCCGAACGAGACTCCTACGGCGATACGCCTCCTTCCAACCAACATAACATCAGAATCGACTCACAAGCTCCTCCGATCCGCAATGCTACAACTGGGGGAACCAATACCCTCCGCCGTCGCGCAGCCTATGAAGCCAACAACGCAACATGGTCCTACGCAAAGTGCTCCATCCTCTTCTTCACCGCCATGCTTGTAACATGGATCCCCTCTAGCGCCAATCGTGTGTATTCAGTCGTCCACAAGAATCAAGCCTCTTTGGCACTTGAATACATGTCCGCCTTCGTCCTTCCCCTTCAGGGCTTCTGGAACTCTATCATTTACATTGTCACATCTTGGAAGGCATGCCAGATACTGTGGGATGACGCGAAAGCTTGGTTCGGACACAAGGATCAGCAATTGGTCGGGGACGGTTCATTCCAGATGATGAGCAGTGCCAGGAACGGATTCAAGCACGACAAGACGTACGAGACGGAAAGTATGACCGAGTTGGCGGGGTCTTCGTCTCATGCTGAGGATCGATCCCCGATTGAACTGCCGTCAAAAACACTGGAGCGTGATTAATTACCGCATCAACTATTTTCTTTTTGTGAATTGCTGTCATGGATGCTTTTAGGCGTTCAAGCTCAAGATACAGAAACTGGATATGGCTCAGTTCACACGTTATTGTATCAAAGATTTTGGGTAGCATCTGGGCAAGACTGAATGCTGTGAGTTTGCTTGGTTCTGGGTAACGGTGGGAAACGGGCTACGGAGAATTATACCCTTGGATTTCATTCTCTTCGACATTCGTTTTACGACTCGGTGGTGTCATGTTCAAATGGGGGTAACGAGGAATGTGGTAATGTCTTGGATGTGAAGGGGGACCAGGGGTCTATTTGGAGAGCTGCGAGACACTCTCCCAGTAGTTTGGATTTAATCATGTCTCAAAAAGAGCCACAAGGAAGGGTTTGAGCAGGCTGATAAAAGTCGGACGGGGATAGGTAGTCCAACATCACTCGTATCGTTATCAACTAGGAGGGCACTTCAGTTGTGATGCAACATTCGCCTTGTCGAGATGACTACTTGCGTACCGGGGGTCAAATCCTCAGTAGCAACTGTGCCGCATCATCCAACACAGCGTTGCACGCGACACAACCCAATGCTCCTCCTGCCCAGGGACCCGGGGCGGTGCTGCGCCGCGCAATATACCTCAACTCATGACAGCACCTTGAGGATTAAGTTTCAGTGATATAGACCAGGACACAACCAACTGACACACAAGTACCTGGTTAGAAGCCTGTCAGCGACGAGATAGGACCCCGTACTACCTGTCGACCTGCCACATCGTAAGATGAGACATGTAGTACTTACTCCTAACTTTCTGTTCTGTGATCTCTGAGAGCTTGGTTGCTTTCTTCTGATCTCGATTTACACCTTTCTTTTCCTCATGCACTCAAACCTCTCGGCGCAACGTTGCCACTGGTCACATCTTTGACACACGATTCGTCACAAATCACAGCGACACCCGCCGCCGATCAGATCTTGATCTCGGCCCCGCGCCCGCCCCACCCCGCTCATTTCTTCTTTTCCCAACGGCTTCTTCTTTCTTCTTGTTTGCCTCTTGCAGCAGCGGCAAGGGCGGCGCCATGCATATGAACATCCCGAATTTCGGGCCGGGGAAGGCGTGGACGGGACGGGGCGTTCAGAGACAACTCTCGGCCGAGAGACATACATACACTTGGAGTTTCGGCAAGCCAGCTCTCGTGGGTTCTTGATGAAGTACTCCGTACACTAGATTGAAACTGCACCAAACCGCAACCTGTGTGCCCTCATATAGAGCTATAGCTATGTAGCTTACCTACCATAGTAGGAAACAATCTTCCTAGAAAAAAAGACATCCCATTTTCCTTCCTTTATCTCACAACTTTTCCCCTTTTCGTCCTTGCGGAGTTGAACCAAGCAATTCTTTTTGCTTCTGCTCTTGACGAGACCCAATTCCAACGTAACCTCAGCCAGAAAAAGCAAAAATAACCAGAAGCTCGGGAAATCTGGCCAATGTCATTCTCCACCAGAAAAGAGGAGACCCGACTCCATCACGATGTGACGTTCCCCGGAAACTCACACTGAGCCAAACCTCCGTTGGGACTTTTGGAGAGAGTTTGGGATGCCTACCTGGTTTTTATTGTGACCACGCCGCTCGTCGACTTGGCTTTTTTTATGCGCGATGAGATCTGGGATTCTTGACACATTCATATGTTTTTATTGGCCTCTACATACTTAATCGCCAAGTTTCCGAGAAATCGGGTCCTTAGGAATTTTGTTGCTTCAGCTCTCTCGTCTAGCAGCTCGGCGATATTACTTAACTTAGAAGAACTTCATGACCCCTCCCCCGCCCCAAACACTGAAGCAGCTCCGTTTTTAAAGCACCGTTTCTGAACCGTTTACGGAGCACGCACTTCCCCAATTCCTTCACCACCACCACCACCACCACCACCACCACCACCACCATCGTCAGTAACCTACCTGCGACCTCACAAACGACCACACCAATTCACCACAGTTGGTCACTATATGCTATGCATCTTCCCCCTTCCGGTTCCCGAATTTGATACCCCCCTCTTGCGTCGGAGTTCAACACCTTGCATACTGCTTGTGTTCCACCCGCTGTTCAATATACATTCCACATGACAATGCTGCTGCCAGCTGCTGTAAAACACAACAGCCACTGCAGCATTTCGCTTCTCCTGCAGAAAGAATAGATTGAACACCACCACACCCCACACCACCCCTTTCCAAATACCTCCCCCCAAAAACCAAAAACCAAGTCGGGGCGTCGTCCAGTCGTATCCATCTCACACCATCAGTTTGGTTCGCCCGCTCTCTCCTCCCGCACTTTTCTCGGTTGGGACGGTGGGATAGGATAATGTTTCTTACAACCTTTTACTCACTGAACTTGGGCACTTCGAATTTGCAAAACTAACCTTTTCCCCAGCTGTAGTTAGTAGCAACTATTACACAATCTGACGGCTGCTCTCAAGTATCGTACAGAAGATAGGGTGCCAACATCGGGTGTTTACAGCCCTAGAGAAAGAGCTGTGCAACGCTTCTTTCTTGCTCGGTCAAAAACTGCCATTCAAGATGAAAATCCTGAGAGTGAGTCATGGGTTCGGACACAATAGACATGTGAGCTTGTGTCTGCATCTCGTTGTTCATTACCGGAAACATGTGAGCTGAACTAGGAGGTTGTGGAGCACATGGATATTGGCCGAAAGATACCGCCACTGTTACGGAGTAGCAGAACCGACTCCCTTTCCTGTCTTCAGCCTCGAACTCTGTTGCTTGAGTGGGAAATAGGGGTCCGCGGAATTGAGCCGCGAGCCGCCTGGTTGGTAGCCCCTGAATCACGTTCAGATTGATCAAACGCAGAGGACTCACCAGGCTGTGTGGCTGGTTCGACGTTTTCGCCCTCTTGATTGGCAGCCCCTGAACTGCGCGCTCTCCGGGTCGGTACGACGGATCCAGGGGCCTTTGCAACAGGTTCAACGCTCACCTTCCTCATCGGGCTTTGAACGACATGCCCTTGACATCACATCTTAACCTCACCCAACATCCACACCACCTTGGGACTTCTGTTCAGCACAAACAGACGTTCAAACAACATCAAAATTTTGTATTCAAAAACACCCCTCCCACGCTTTCACCCACCCAAACGCCCGCCAGCTTGCACATACTCTCCCCAACCCTCCCCAAGCTGCTGTCCCCCTTGCATCATCTCCTCCCCATCACCATCACCGTTACCAACTCCACCACCACCCTCCCCAAAATCAACCACCGGCCCCTTCTCCGCCACAGCCTCCACAAACTCATACCCAACCCTCAAATTCTCCGCCCCGCTCAACGCCCTAGCTACCATCCCCTCACACCTCTCCGCCACCAACCTTCTCAGCCCGCTCACCAGGAAATCCGCCATCGTCTCCACCGGCCACTCCTCCGGTATCACCTCCAGCACCTCCAGTATATCAAACCAACCCCCAAACCTCTCCAGCAGACTCCCCGTTCGCTCCACCTTCTCCTGTGGATCTTCCAGGTTCAAGAACTCATGCAACAGAGACCGGAAGAGCTGGACTTGTTCCTCGTAGGTTGGCGGGAGGCTGCTGTCGCTGTGGCGGCGTTTGCTCCGGCTGCCTGGGGAGAGCGCGGCGCCACCGCGGATGCAGTATGACACGGCTGTGTCGTAGTCCCCTAGGCGGTGGACCAGCAGCCGTAGGGCGTCGGTGTGTTGCCTGGCGCGACCGGCGAGGATGATGGATTCTGGAACGAGAAGCTGGTGGCGGAGGCTGTTGCTGGCTCCGTTTGGTTCGCCATCTGAATGACCGTTTGGTTGGGGGATAGTAGCCAAGGACTCGTCTATACTTCGCCTGATTTCTGCTGCGTTGTAGTCGTGTCCACCGGAGAGCAGCTGAAGTAAGCGCAGCCGACTCTGCCATACATCGTTGTTTGGCGGGGTGTTATCTGAGAGAAAACGGATGTAAGTTGGTTTAGGGGGATGCAATGCCCTGTAGGCTTCGTATGAGGCAGCGACCATCTCTCGAGTATCCTGGGAGGACTGAAGGTCGGTGATGACAATGTCGAGATAGTAAGTGATCAGCTCGTTAACGTAGGCGGTGTTGCCTTTGCCAAAGACGAGGTGTTCGAGGTAGTATGCCACCGCGTCAGGCGCTTCTTCCCTCAGCAGGGCCACGACCTGCCCATGCTCAAACCTGGGGAACCTCCCTTTTTCGTCCGCAAATACCTGGACGCCTAGCTTGGGGTTGCGGGCGGCCAGCCAAATGGCGTATTCCTGGACGAGAGCCTGGTTACTGATGTTGGAGAGGTAGCTTCGAATTCGTTGCTCGCCATCTCCAAGCTCGCCGCCCTTGTCTTCTTCCCCTTCTATGATGCGCCGCCATGTCGCAAGAACCTCGCCTGCCATCTTCTTGTGCTGGTAAAGCCGACTAAGGACAAATAGTCTCTGGTAGGTTTCGAGTAGGTCGACTGCTCGGTCAAAACAGTCCACACCGTGATCCACGAGTTCGTAAAGTTCCTTGCGGATCGAACCACTTCGGCCATTCTGGCCAAAAGGAGTTTCCTTGTCCAGTTCAAGAAGCACCAAGAGCAGAGAGGCATCAACCGTCCGGAACACTTCATCAGACACGCTCCCAAATCCCTTCTTCTTTCTCGTTGCGGTGAGAAACCGGCGAAGAAACTGCAGCACGCTAGGTGACAGCGAACTGACCCCTTGGCTTTCCAGGCCATCCTGTTCGCGCGATATGTAATCCTCCACCAGTGTTTTGATGCCGCCATATATCCAGATCCCCCTTCTGCTAACTATGATTCCGTTCCGAAGGGCGGGTATAAGCGACAAGACCACTCTGGCGTCTAGGTCACCGCCCAGGAGGTGCTCCTCCATTGCTTTTGTCTGACCTTCGGTAAACGGCGACTCCGTCGAGTTCAAAAAGGTGGTGAGAAGCATGATAGTAGCCCGCTGTTTGATATACCCTAACGTCATGAATTCAAGTTCGGTTTTCGGCTCTCGTTCCCTGATGGTCTCCAAGAGAGAGAATATTTGCAATCTGCTCTGAAATGTTTTCGGCTCCGTCTGTTCCCTCGATGCTGCCAAATCTAAGGTGGCCTCTAACTGCACGAGCAGGGGGTTCCGTACAGCCCACCATATATTAGACCCAGCCCACACTGCCAACCGCGACGAGGTCTTCGCCAGTCTTCGAACAAACTCCTCTGCTTCCTTATTCCTGTTGGTCTCCCATTCTGGGGGAAGCACCTCATCATCTGACTCGTCGCGGTTGAAGAGTTCTTGTTCCTGGGTTAGCCGTTGAAGCGAAAGCGCGGTGCGGGAGTCGTTACTTTTTAGCAAGACTGTTGGCGTTGCAGACTGCCCCTTGAACGGCAAAAATCGTCTCTGGCATAACCGTTGCACAATCTGCTCAAAATGCATCTCTTCACTTTGCAGCAAAGACCTGATGCCTATTGGTGTATTTCCCGGCACCTCTTTCGAGCCAGTATTTTCCACCTCCAACCACCACTTTTCTGCTTCGTCCTCGCCTACATTCACATCAAAGCGTTGAATTTCTAACCCGTTATGAAGCCCATCTTCGAGTTCTTTCGCCATGGACGCAAGCACATATCCTTCTTCTGCGTTTCCAAGAGACGGACCTGGTGAAGCTACGTCTGCTGCGCCGCCATCGACCACAATTTCACGCGGATACCGGTCAAATTCCAACGTTGGCCTTGTTGGATCACCGTCGAGATTCACAAACATGCCGATGCCCGGGTCAAGAGGGCCGGTTCCTGTTACGAGGAGAAATTCTTCTGCGGTTGGTGAAACTATGAGGGGTTTCAATAGTATAGGTTCAGGTCTTGCCGGAGACATGGTCCGGGAGGGTGGGTTGGCGCCAGCAGCTTGAGCTGCTGATATCTCTCTTGGCTGTGGAGATCGATCCTGCCGAGTCCGGTTTGGTCCATCGTCTCCTGGCGCTGGGCTTCGTGTAGGTGTTGGCGCATCCGTGTCTTGAAAGACAGGATCATCTGTTTCCCCTTGCCGGCGTTGAACGCCCCTTGAGATGAAATCACCTAAGCTTGTGCTCCTAGAATGCCCATGTGTATCAGTAGACGGCCGTGGCGAGGCCGTAGAAGCGCTCCTGAAGAGTCCCCCGTCGGGAGGCCCCGCAATGTTCTGCGCCTGCCCAAAGGGACCCCCTGGCTGTGAGTCGTCCAGTGACGAGATGCTCATGAGCGGAATCTTCAACTGGCGATCAATATCCACCAACGCATAGCTTCTCGAGTCGGCCACGCAGGCAAACGAGTCCCGACGCACAGATAGTGTGCTTCCAGCATAGTCGATAGTCCGGTACACACGTGGGGCATCGTCCCCTATCCTTACTACCCTGATCTTACGGTTTAGATGGAGTAGTATCGTTACTGAGCCCGATCTGTCATGTCCCGGCCCCGTCAAATCCTCATTCAAGTCCACTCCACCAATCCAATTACAATTCCTGACGGTTGTGCCAAAGACTGGGCTCAGCTCAGGAAGAGAATAAAAGGATACAGTCGAGTTGCATAGGACGCAAGCCTTGGCGACGCGGGGCAGCAGGAGAATCTGCTGAACACCAGGTCGAGGACCACTGGATGCGCCGGTGGCTTCTGAAGATGCTGGTTTTAGGCGCGATGCGAGAATAAAGGTTGGGCTCTGGTTCGGATCGGCGGGGTCTGGCGGAATGCCAAAGAAATGAAGCAATTCTGAAGCGGTAGTGCCGACATAAAGGTTCCCATCTGGTGGTCAGAAAGTATGTTAGCTGCTAATCTAAAGAGGACAGAAACCCGGGTTACACACCCAAATATTCAACACAGTTGATCTGGATATCCTCGTCGTCGCCATTTTCTGACAGGGGCACGCCGTGGAGCAGCGGGCGTAAATCGAATGGTCCTATACCGGGCGGCGCTGTAGTTGCCCTGTGGTTCCTGTGCGGTTCAGATGCCATTGCTTCTCCCGCGACATCGTCGCCGTTTTCTCGATAGGGGGCTGTAAGATTTTGGGCACTTGTCGTCTTCAAGAACTCGTATCGACCGTCGTTATCTTGAGGAACTTGCTACAGAAAGGCTGGCTTCAAGCTGTGCCTCGTTGCAGGAGCTTCCAAGTTGGAGTTCGGCCGTTGCACCCCTGTAGCTCACCTGTCAGGTCCCACCTTCAGGCTGGGGTGACGAAGCTCCCCCAACTGCATGGAACCGCTCCACATGCTCGGGCCAAAGTCTTGGCGGCTCACACGGTCCCTGAGCGGCCACCTTTCCAGCTGCCCATCAACCGAAACATCCATCGTCCAAATCATAACAACATTAATGCTTGCCGCACCTCAACACGGGGCCCTCTGCCTCCTCTATAGATAATCTAGTAATTGCGCCAAGGAACGCGAAAGTAATGGCAGACGACAACACGCCGGAAGCTGCTGTCGGGCCAGCCGGCACCGCGACGACGACTACAGCCAACGAATCAGTAAACAAGTTTCAGAATGCTATCTCGCAATGGAGGAGTGAGCCCGTCCCTAAAACCCGGATGTAAATCAGCACGTGTCTGACTGGGCATTGCATTAGGTCTCGACTTTACGAGCCTTGTCTCGACTCTCGACAACACGGCCTCCGAAATCGTTGCCTACCAGCGAGACTCGACGGTGCAGAGGAAGGACCTTGCGCAAAAGACCAAGGACTTTAGGAAGCTAGACGATGCGAGCAAGCTTTCTGAGGTCAAAGGACTGCTCAAGGGTAAGCTTGGATTTTGGCCTCGGGCCATGGCTCAAGGGATGAACCCTAGGACTAACATGGACATCACGCAGCCTACCAGACGTTCATTGATCTCCTGACCAACCACTCGAAATCTGTAAACTCTGCATTCTTACATGCCTATACGTCCCTCTCCGAAGCTCCCGACCCGTATCCATTGCTCGAGGCGTCCGTCGATTCTATGCTTGTGTCTGAAGACACCCTACCAAAGCTTAGTCAGGAAAACGAACACCTTCAAAAGACAGTGTCACGATTGACTACCCAGCTCGAGGAGACAGAATCTCGGTTACAAACCGAACGCGACTTGAGGAAGGGCCTGGAAGAAAACTTGGAGACCAAAGTCAAGGAGGTCGAGGCATCGTGGACTGCTGTGCTGGAGGAGAAGCAGGATAACTGGGCGGCTAAAGAGAAGGCATTGGAGGACAAGGTCGAGAATCAGGATCGCCTTTTGAACGAAATCAAGGCCAGTTATGAGGTTAATCAACGCTTGGGCAAGGGCGATGGCGAGGAGAGTCAAGGAGGACATGTTACTAGCGCCGAGCTGGAGATGGTGCACTCTGATTTGGAACGCACCAGTGCACGGCTTGCTGAGGTTGAGGCTCGCAACGAGCAGATGAGGCTGGAGCTGGCTCAAGCCAAGTCTCAGGTCCCTACTCAAACTGCAGCTTCTCTCGAGGATGACCCTGGGTTCATGAGGATGAGATCAGAGAACTCGTCGCTCATCCGAAAACTAGAGGCGGCGCGTGTGGATAAGGAAGGTCTCAAGCGGGGTCTAGATACGAAGTTGCGTGCTCTGGAACGCGAGGTTGGGTTACTCAAGGAGGAACGTGACACCCTGAAGGCCAAGGTGCAAAAGTGGAGTGATTATGAGGAAGTTAGACAGGAGCTGGAGGTATTGAAGAGCATTGAGTTTGCAACCGGCGATGACGATGAAGTGCGGGACTTGAACGCCGACCAAGGTGGCGGACAAGGCAAAGACACCCTTGAGCAGCTCCTGTTGGCCCGCAACAAGAAACTGGGCGACGAACTCACCATTCTCCGGGTATCACACCAGGATCTCCAAACCAGACTCCAGAGCCTTCAAGAAGAGCTCTCCCGAACCAACGCCGAGCTGGAAAAGTCCCAGAACCTCAACGAGAAGCTCGAAAACGAACTCTCGACCATCCAAGCCGAGGCACCTAACGCTTTCCCGTCAGGCGCTTCAGTAGCTGGGACCTACGTCAGCCGTTACGCACCATCCATGGCACCGGGCCGCAGACCAGGAGGAGGAAACGGCCGCACCTCACCCACATCTTCCATCATCAGTGGCTTCAACCCCGGTGGTGGTGGAGGCTTTGAAGACCGGCCCATGGGCGGCGGCGGCGGCGGGTCAGGCATCCTACCCATGATCACAGCGCAGCGAGACCGCTTCAAGAAGCGAAACGCCCAGCTAGAGCAGGAGCTCAACGAGACGCACAAGACGGTCTCCCAGCTCCGACAGGAAATCACCGCTTTGCAGCGCGACAACCTCAATCTCTACGAGAAGACCCGCTATGTATCTACCTTTAACCGGGCCGGCCCTGCGGTCGGAGCGATGACTTCCTCGTCGTCAGCCTACGCGTCCAACCCGAATCCTAGTTCTGTTTCCATCGGGGGAGGTGGCCCGGCAAGCCCGGGGATAGCGCTGGATAGGTACCGCAAGGCCTACGAGTCGAATATCTCACCCTTTGCTGCGTTTAGAGGGAGGGAGTCGGCGAGGGCATATAGGGGGTTGAGTTTCCCCGAGAGGGTGGTGTATTCGGTCACGAGGATGGTGTTGGCCACGAGGGCGAGCAGGAATCTGTTTGCTCTGTATTGTGTTTGCTTGCATTTGATGGTGTTTTATAGCTTGTTTTGGATGGGGGCTTCGGATGTGGATAGACAGGTTGTTGCTGCCGCCACGATGGAGGTTGCGAGGAATGTGGCGGGTGCTGCGGAGGATGTCGGGGATGGCAGTGGGGGAACTAATGGGGGCACGTTGTCGGAGCAGGGGTTCCAGACCTGACGATGATGATGATGGGGTGAGGTTGTAAAGGTCAGGGTAATCTGTTGGAGATGGCGGTGATCGTCAGCCGAGAAAGCAAGGCGGTTGTGTCAATGAGAGTATGTTGTGTTGTGGATGTGAGAAACAGGCTGATGACGTGTGTATGTCTGATTGTATACACGCGTCACAGGACTCGGATTTCATCTGAAATTCGAACATATCGATCACAACCAGCAATTCCAGGCAAATCACAGTTTGACAAGTCCGGAATGCATCTTGGCTGCGGAATATTGAACCGACGGCGGCTGCGGGAGAAAGAAGTGTGGTCGGTATTCTTCGGCGGGCGGCTGGATGGGCTTCGAAACCGGGGATTGGCTGTGTTTGCCGTCTTTCTTGGTTGCACTGCGGTTTATGTGTGTGTCACTGGTGGACCTGGGAAGCTGATGAATCTTGTATCATGTGTGTGTGTGTGTGTGTGTGTGTGTGTTGCGCTGCTGTACCATATCATTTCCTCAAAAGTTTGCAGGAAAGGAAGGGATTCGATGATGGACACACTTATGGTGAATACAAATCTGGTGTACAATTTTGCTTCTGATGTTTAAGAACTCCTTACGACGCGGTAACATGTTTCTTTCTTAGTGTCACATTCTCAACGGATCGATGTGTGCTGAAGAAGCTCGTCTGACTCTGTTTTCAGATACCAGGTACAGTTGAGTTCTGCCAGGCAGACGCCACCCACTTGGATTCCGGAACTCCCGAGTCCGTCAGTACAAGTACAAGATAGATCATGTTTCTCCTCGGGCTGAGGAACCTGCCTTGGGAAACTGGGCATATGTGGATATGACCAATATGTATGGGTCTGCCTTCTGTGTTTATGTGCGTGTGTGCGTGTGTGGATGTCTAACAAAGTCAAGAGGGGAAGCTGGCCGGAGAGATATCAAACCACTGTGCCTCGCCCAATCAACGCTCAGTATTCCACTTACACAACCTGACCAAACTGTCCCGTGGTGGTACAGGTGGTAGACAGCCTACCAGCTCGCTTAGAATTTAGACGCTGGCCAACTCTGCGGCCTGGTCTTGCGTAGCCTTTTCTCCCGAGCATGGTCGCCTTTCTTTCTCCGCCCAAATTCCCGGCTCCATGTCCCGTGGGCGCGTGGAACGGGCGGACTAGGTCGAGGATGGTGGCCCGTCCATTAGGGAAGTTCGGTAGACAAGAACCCTGGTTTTTTCCCTATGTAGTATCTTGCAGATGTCAAGCGTGGGAAAGTTTAAACGGTTGGCCATGATAGTAGGTCGGCCAAGCAGACAGGCTACATGGCCAAGCTTCTCTCCCGCGGCTAGGGTCTAATCGAATTACTCGATGCTGGGCGATTTATTTTCCATGCCGAATTTTCCGCTGGTTGGTTTTCATGATGCTGGTGGCTGCTGCTGCTGCTGCTGCTGCTGAGGTGGCTGTTTGTTGAAACGAAACAATGGAAACATGCATACGGATAAAGTCGTCAACTGCATGCGAGATTTTTTCTCCTTCTCACTTGCATCTTTGAATACTTTCGTGGACCTAATTAGTGTCCATACTTCTAAAAGCATGCCGGATGCTGAGGTTTCCGTGGAGGGGAAGGTGCACCACTCTTCTCGAAGGACTGTTGGGGCTAACGATAAAACCCAAAGCAAAAAATAGGCGCAGAACACGCAGAATGAGATCTCTTTGGAGTGAGATTACTCAGATTGCCCAGAAATTTACCCGCGATTTGTCGTTGTAGTGGGAGGGGAAGGTAATCTGGATAGCCGACCTTCCGTATGCAACATCGACCGCAAGGCGAGCGTGTTGTTGGACAGCAGGGACTGAAGAGAGCTAAGAAAGACGAAAGGGTGCACCGGCGGCTAAAAGCTTGGTGTTGACAAGGGCAGACGCGGTAGGTAGTTTGGATAAAAATAACTCTGCCGCACTCTCAACCAATGGACTGTGAGAGAAAGAGGGTTAAATAAGGTGATGGGCATGCAGTGGTGGGCAAATTTGCCCAATATTGATTCTGAGGGGTGGGTGGTTGATGGACTCACGCCTCACACCCTTCTAGAATTTGAAGATGTTCCCACACATTTGGGAGATCATCGTTGACATTGTTAGAGCTGTCGCTGGCCTCGTGGGGCATGGATGGAAGAATGGCACAAGTGGATGATCTGCGATGCTATGTCCAAGAGAGGGATTGCTCGCTGTGTGTGTCGTCAAACGGTAGTAGATCCAACATATGCCATGTGTGGTAAATAGATGAATGACTATTATGTTAAGGACTTCGAATCTATCGGCGCTGGGCAGATACCCCGCTTTCTGCAATCTGTTGATGAGGACCCGAAGGTGCCTTTAAGAGCAAACATGAAAGAGCTCAGGAGCACCCCTTCTGATATACACTAAAATATGTATCAAGCTCCACGCTTTCACCTTTTAACACTTACTTGCACACGAGCGTTATAATTGTACGTCAGATCTGATCTTCCACCCTGTCAATGTTAGATATTTCGAAGCCAGCAACCATTGCAGCAAATCTTCGCCATTGCCTCTTCAACAAACGACTTACACGCATTTTACACACCCCATTGAGGTGGGGTGTGTCGAATATTCGGCTTGAAGTGCACGGTCCCGGCGCTTGCAAGACGGGCGACCAGGGTCTGACAGACAGGGGTAAGTCAACCCCTCCAATGTCAATGTCGATCTCCATGAACCACTCAGAAGACAGCATCCCACCTTCGAGCATGTCTTCCCGCCGTCGTTACTGGCCTTTGGCGGCTGCTCATCGGGATCAGTGACTACGTGCGTCCTCGGCCACGGCACCGGGGGAGCACATCTGTCTCTACCCGCCCCCCGCCTTGCCAAATCCAGGAAGGGACGGTTGCAACCCTCCAGGATATCGAGGCGGTTGGCCGGTCGTGGGCGCGCCTGTCGTTTCTCGTGGCTTTTGTATATAGCCCATCTTGCTTCCCCGAAAATGGCGTTCGTGATCTTCTCTACACCACATCCCCTTGCATGAAACATCTGGTCTAGCTAAGACCTTGTTTTCCTTTTCAGTATTCCATATCTTTCTTTGGTCTCTCTGCTTGGGTTTCTCTTTTGGGTTTCCTTTGTTTGTTTGTGATACCCATCAACCTTCAAACTCGACTTGGCCCACAGTCGAATCCAGCCATACAATCCTCTGCACCGATCGACATCAACCCCAACTACAATTATATACAACAACCATGCGTTGCTCACTACTCCTCGTGCCTGCGCTCAGCGCCTCTGCCTGGGCAGCTCCCGCTTTTCCCAAGGTTACGGCAGCTCTCGCGCCAAATGTTCAAGCCATCTCGGATTACTTCAACCTTCTGGCTAGCAAAGTTCAAGAGAACCGGAGAGCAGGCGTGGCACCTATTTGCGACCTTTCCAAATTGTCTCTTCCAGCTGGTACGAGCATCATATCATAGCATTGGAGGCAGTCACGATACTAACCCAACTATAGAGGCTGAGGCTCTTGGTCAACCAGCACCTGGCCTATACCTCAAGCATGTCGCCATCGGCCGAGGTACACAAAACTATACCTGCGATCTCAGCAACTCCACTGCCGTCCCACAAGCAAACGGTGCCGTTGCCACCTTGTACAATGCCTCATGTGTCACATCAGCCTTCCCTGACGTGGGCGCCATGCTCACCAGAGCGTCACTGCACTTTGATGTTGCCGACAACGCAGCTCTTCAGAGGCTTGCTCCTGCCGACCTCCCTGTCAGCGGCATCCACTATTTTACCGACGGCACTACCCCCTTCTTCGGGCTCGATACCGCCCAATGGAAGCTGGGTGAGGGCAACTTTGGAAAGAATGCCAGCACTACCGCGCCTTTGACTGCCGCGAAAGGCAAGAAGGGAGAGGCCGCTGTCCCATGGCTCAGGTTGACGGCCAAGGGAAGCGCCAACACAGGTGGTCTTCAAGAGGTCTACCGTGTCGAGACAGTCGGCGGCAGCCCGCCCGCCACCTGCAAGGGGCTGCCGGCGTCTTTTGAGATTCAATATTCTACACAGTGAGTATACCTTTATATTCTTTGATACACATTGAAATATCAAACTAACTCAAAACTAGATACTGGTTCTATGCCTCCTCGTAATTGAGTTGCATACCAGAGAAGTGATGATATGAAGACGACTGTATTTATACCGAAAGGCCTTATGTTCCATGCACATACCATTTTTGTTTATTTTTTTTCATGTTCATTTTGGGCGTTCATGGCGCCTGGTGATCAGTCTTGGGGCCTTTTGTTATCTTGAGGCATATTTTCGTTCGTTCCGGTCCTATATAAGGAGGGGTGAGGGTTGCTTGCCAGGAGCAAACTAAAATGCAGAGCTCGTCAGGTGGAAATATGAGGATACAACAGCTACTTATCGGCATTGCACAATATGGAGACAGGAATACTAGTAAATAGTTTAATATCCCCTGGCTAGAAAGGCCATTCACATCAGTGGTTCTGTACTCTTTGTTCGCTTATTGTGAGATTCATGCCAACAACCTCTTCCCAATCTTGACTAAGGAATGGAAATGTACCGGTACTTTGCACCCGTGAACACCAATATTTGAATAATGACAGGCACAGTCATATAAAACCAGCCGGAATGGGACACTGCCGTGATGCCGTGAAACAGCACACCACCACGACCACCATCTGTCTCTTTTGCTGTGCCGGACAATATCATGACATGAGAATTCGCTTAGCGTCGGATGACCGAGGGGGTGAGGTGTGATATAGTCGCTGAAGAACAGTATTGCCATCATTAATCCAGGTTTACCTTTCGCGAAAGGTAGCGATGCATGATGCAACGTCGATCAGGGGAACGACGTTCCCGGTCGGTTGAGTGTTGGTGTATATCGGATGAGATAATGGTTTCATGAGGAGTCGGAATATTTTGGTTTAAGGTGTGTAGTTAGAGATGACTAGTGGATGGAGTCAAGTGGATGGTCACTGTATGTTGATCTTGTTATGAGTAGTTCATGAGTGAGAGACTGACTGTGAGGTGAGTGAATTGGGGGATTGAAGATTCATTACAAGGCCAAAGAACAAGAGATAAACAGACCAAAAGGTGATCTCTTCAAATTCACTGAGCACACATTGTCCTTTAAAAAAGACATAAATATATTCTGTGATTGAGTTTGAGTCCATGAAGTTTTAGGGGGTGGCAGAAGAAGCACGATCCAAGTCACGTGAAAGCCGTCCGAAAACGACTTCTGCCCATGGATCTTGACGCTGATTGGTTAGTATGGAAAAACTGGGCTTTTGCCATTTTGAGGCCGACAGGGCTCTGGGAGTTAACACCAACACTTGGTGAGTGGTGAAAGAGCAGATCAAAGCTGGAACGACCGAGGCCTTATTGAGCCAATAAACGAAAGGATAACCCCTAAGGACCTACTTGCTATTCGCCCAGGAACGGTCTACCACTCATTTGGGCCGCTCCTGCCCTTGAACTCGGGAATCGGTTTTTTCTTACAGCATGATCAGACGAACAACACCACTACTTGTCAACTTAATTGACCGACCACCACCACAACAATCTTTCTTACCGATACGAGTTGTTGTTAGCAGAAGTAGACCGGTATTCTTGCAATATTCTCGTCCGCACCATTCCCACTTGAACTCATATTTCACCTGCGCTCTCCAAAGTCGTGGTCTAAGTACAGCGACTCAGTTACGACCCGAACCAGAACCGACTGTTGCGGAGTCGTTTTTGCATGAAGGAGATAGGGTGTCATCTTCATTGTCGACACCACAAGAACCACCGAGACTTTTACTGTCGTCTCATAATTGTGAGTTAACACAAAGCCAACACTTACTTCATTCATCGCTGACCAGATTACTAGTCTACCCTGAACCACCTGCTCCGACCACAGCAGCGGAGTCATCCGAAGTTTTTACACAAAGCAAACATCCCTCTGTTGGCACCGACAATATTGAATCGGCTATGGACCAAAATTCAAACTATCAAGGGTTCAACCCTGGCCTCAACCTAGCCGCGCCATCTTTCGACATCAACTCTGCCGGAGGACAACCATATCAACAGCTTCCAGCCCAACCCGACCCGGCTCCTGGGGTTGCCAACAACCAATCTCCTTCTCACAAAAAGAACAAGAAAGGCGAATACCTCACTCCCCGCCAGAGACGGAAAGTTGGTCGAGCAGACTTCCTCCGACAGCAGCAACAACCACCCGGTCCCTCTCCGCTCTCTAACGGCCCCATTTCTTCAGCAACAATGTGGCGGAACTCATCTTCCTCTCTTACTTCCACTCTTACTTCCCCCCCCGGCCTCCCTCCCAACAGCAACAACGCCGGCACAGAAGCCCCCTCCCGCCCTCAACCGGCCCCCTACCCTACCTTTCCCCCCTCCCGAGCATCAGGTGGCATCCCCAACCCCACCGACTCCTACCTCCAACGCGCCTCCTTACCCCCCACCCCTTCCCTCCAACCCCGGAACCTACTCTTAGTCATAGATCTGAACGGCACTCTCCTCCACCGCCCCTCCTCCCGGCGATCCGCCCACTTCATCAGCCGCCCACACTCGGAAAGATTCCTTCGGTACTGCATCGACACCTTCTCCGTAGTAATCTGGTCCTCGGCCCGCCCGGAAAACGTCTCCAAAATGTGCGACACCCTCCTGACTCAAGAGCAAAAGGAAAAAGTCCTTGCCATCTGGGGCAGGGACAAATTCGGTCTCTCCCCCGAAGACTACAACAGAAAGGTCCAGGTGTACAAGCGGCTGACGGCTGTCTGGAAGGACGAAGGCATTAATCCTCATGGGTTCTGGCATCAGGGAAACACGATCCTGATCGACGACTCGGTCGAGAAGGCGAGGTCGGAGCCGCACAATGCCGTCACGTTACCCGAGTTTTTGGGCGATGTAAAGCCGGAAGAGGAAGGGGGGAAGGAGTGGGGCGTGCTGCCGGCGGTGCACGAGTATCTTAATAAGTTAGCCATGACGGAGGATGTGAGCAGGTACATCCGGGCGGACCCGTTCAGGATTGAGATGGCGGAGCGGAAGGAGTTTTAGGAGACGAAAATCACGGCCAGCAGCCCGCCGGAGACGGGGACGGCGATGGCGGAGGGGGAAAGGCCCGTGGTGAGGCAGGGGCGGAGGAGGTTCAGCATGAAAGAGATAGAGAAGAGGTACAGGATGACGTGGCGGACCAAGAAGGCGCTGAAGCAGCCGCCGTCGGGGGCCGGTGGTGTGGTGGCCAGTGCTGGACATGCGTCTTGGTTGAGAAGGATGAGCGTGAGAAGACGCCGACTGGTGCGTTTGTTGCAGGCATACGGTATTTGTCCCTCAGGCGAGGCAAGAAAGAAAAGAAGGAGACCAAGAAGAAATAACAAGGGTTAATTGAGGATCGACGCAGTGTAGCAAGGAAGACAAGCAGAGAAACAGTAGAACGTAAATCAACAATTGTACATTCATACATATACATACGGTGCCAGAAATACCTGCAGCGTATGCTTGAATCTCCCTGCCACGGTCACATCATTATTCCTCCTTCAGGTTTTCTGTTGTTTTCTTCTTCTTTTTTGATTTCTTTGCTACATTCTACTTCACGCGAACCAAGCCAGAACATGGAATCAAAGAACTGTATTCTGGACGCAGTAGCAAGTGTCTATCTTCAGTCGACATTTATCCGCGACCCGACTATTGGCGATATCAAATCACACATGAACCAATGGGCTCAGAACCCGTCCCGTAATTCCCCGTCCAACCCGTATCATCAGTCATGTCCCATAGTCTAGCACACCGCCTCTGCTGGCCCGAAATGCGCTTGGAATTTTTGTTGCTTATTTGAAAACCTTGCCAGAGGCGTGGGGGTACTCCTTGCCGTTCTCGACAACGGGCTTCTCCCAGGTCCACTGGGCGTCGACGAACTCGCGGTCCTCGGGCTTGGAGGGGTCAAGCTTGGTGAACTCGTAGCTCTCATAATCGGGAGCGACGTCGAAGACGGGGACGTAATCGTCACCGCGGATGACGAAAGCACCCTCAATGATGGAGTCATTGTTGGTGCCGTAGACGGAGGCACAGCCGAAGACGTACTTGCGGGAAGCCTCGAGGCGGGTGTTGAGACCACCGATGAGGTTGCTGGACATGAAAGTCAGAGTAAGCTCATCGTTGTACCTGTAACGGCACTTCCAGATGGAGTACTCGTTGAAAGGAACGTTTTCCCAGAACCACTTGAGGGCCTCGGGGGTGTCCTTGTTGGAGTATTGACGCTTCCACTCGTCAAGAGGGAAGGTAGCCTTGGGGAGGGACTCAAGGGGGTGCTTGTAAGGGGCCTTGGGGGCCTCCGCGGGCGCCGCAGCAGCAGCAGGGGCGGCCTTGGGGGCAGCCTCCTTCTTGGGAGCCTCGGCCGCCTTGGGGGCGACGTTGGTCAACTTGGGGGCATCAAGAAGAGCGAACTCGGGGGCAACAGCCGAGTAGATGGGCTGGTTGTAGACGGTAGAGTACCAACGGGTGACGTTGGGGTACTTCTGCTGGAACTCCTTGCCGAAGAAGTACTCGAAGCCGCGGGCAATCAAGCCAGTGGCGAAGAGATCGGCGAGGGTGATGCGCTCACCAACAAGGTAGGTGTTGTTGGCGAGGTGGGCATCAACGACGGCAATGATGGCGAGGGTCTCCTTCTCGGCATCCTCAACGGCCTTCTTGTTGTAGGCGATCTTGCCGAGGAGAGGGCGGAACCAGTTGCCGAGCTTGGGGAGGACCTCGCTGTTGAAGAAGGACATCCACTTGAGGATGGAAGCATAGCTACAGACACACCATGTCAGCAGTCTGGTCAGCCGACTTTTTCGAGTTTGCGCTTGAACTTACTCCTGCTTGGTCTTGCCAAGGAGGGTGGTCTTCTCGTTCTGGGAGGCGACTGTTATCATCTGTTAGCTCAAGCTATTCAAAGCCGAATTGCGAAGCCAGACAAAGAGGTGAAGTAACAAAGCAATCAGAAGTTAGAAACCAGTTCAACACGGTTATTCAGATAGGGATAACTGTTTAAGATTGTCTAGGTCATCATGTTAGAGGGGTGGGGGAGGCTACACCAGATGGGTGGTCGCCAAAGGGAGCCAGAAAGGGAAAGCGGGGCAATATCGCCATCGAAGCCTGAATACCACGTACCATAGATGGCGATGGCAATGCACTCGGTGAGAGTGAAGCCGTCAGCACCAACGAAGGCGGGAACCTTCTTGAGGGGGTTGGCCTCGGTGAACTCCCCGGTGGGCGCGGCGAGGTCGGTCTCAACCTCCTGGAGATCGAGGCCATTGGCCTTCGCAACGGCGCGAATGGCCGTGGAGCGGGGGTTGCCCTGAGTCACCCATCGAGTTAGTTATTGCGCGGCGGACAGGAACGGGCATCTCGAGCAGGAGACTGGCTTACCGGGTAGGTGAAGAGCTTTCCGAACGCCATCTTTGCTTGCGGTGCTAGCTGTCTGGCTGGATGTGAAGGTTCGGAGAGGGGAAATGGGTTGGAGGGGAGTCAAGGCGAAGAAAGCCGTCGACAATGTGCGAAGGGGTAATAAATTTTATCTGGCGGGGTAGATTGTTCTGGTGGGGTGTGTCCCTGCTCCTGCTTTGCTAAGCCAATTCTGGCAGGCAGTGGGATGGGGGACGCCTTGGGTGTTCAGGCCCCACTGCCCAACCCGCGAGGCTCCATGCCGCCTTGCGACGGTGGGAGCGACAGGCAATTAAAGAGGTGGCCCGAGCTTCCGGCTCAAGCGCCGACAACTGGAAAAATTCCTGCGGTTGTTCCGTGCCCGTGGTCGCTTGCCAGCTTCGGTTGCCAGAACGCTCGCTCCCGGCAGGCCGATACCCTCCCCGATGGGAGATAACACCACGCAATAATGGCTTCAATACCAACAATACGACGAGGCCTCGCCGCCGCCATGCGGGGAGCTGCGAGACCTCGGTCTCTCGAACACCAATTCCAGGCCCTGCGGCTAAGCGCCAAGGGCTCCAGGTGCTTGTCCACCGAGTCCATGTTCCAAGCAGCTCCCGAAGTCGATGCTGTGAAGCTTCAAGGCATGATCCAGGCCAGACATGCCCGTCCGGTACCCGTGTCGCCTTCCTACTTCTCGCGCACCTCGAGATTCAACGACAGCTACCTCGCCCTCGACAAGCTACTGAGGCTCTACGGAAACCTCCCCATTATTCCTCCCAATGCCGTCGAGCGGATTTCTTGGAAAACTCTGGACGATTTCAGACATGCCGTTGGCGAACAAGTCAGGGCAACCGACTACGTCAAGTGCCTTGCTATCGTGAAGCGTTTACACCAGATTCACCCAAAGCTCAAGCCCGCCGCAGTCATCCAGGCGCTGAACGACTTCAAGCGTAGTGTCCAGGCTTTCAAGAACGAAACAATGAAGCAAAAGCTTGACAAGCATGGGCGGTCTTTGGGCAACGGCAGGAGGAAATCGTCTTCGGCTCGTGCTTGGCTTGTGGAGGGCAACGGCGAGGTTCTGGTCAATGGCAAAACCCTCGCGGATTATTTTGGGCGGGTTCATGATCGGGAAAGCGCTGTTTGGGCGCTCCATGCCACTGGTCGCATAGACAAGTACAATGTCTGGGCACGTGTCGAAGGCGGCGGTACAACCGGACAGGCCGAGGCTCTTACGCTGGCCATTTCTAGAGCTCTCATGGTTCATGAGCCTGCTCTAAAACCCGCACTGAGAAGAGGCAAGTGCTGGCACGGGTGGCTTCACTCTGAACTCGCTTCTATGGGGTATGTGCTGACTGATATTTACTATAGCTGGTTGTGTCACACGCGATCCAAGAAGGGTGGAAAGAAAGAAGCACGGCCGCGTGAAGGCGAGAAAGAGACCTGCGTGGGTCAAGAGATAGAGCGACTTCCTGGAAGCATTAAGTTGCCTTGGGTTCCGCATAACGGATCAAGCCTGGGGGAGGTGTCGCCTCAGTTTTACTCTACATGTGAGCCTGACTTCTGTAGCAATCAAACTACCAACCTTAGATGCGACTCGAGAGCGTGCTCGCACGGACACTGCTATAACTGTACAATACAAAGCCGTCGGGGCTCTCCGGTTTATAGAGCACCACATTCTCAGCCAGAGATCAGAGGTGTAGGGCCCAGGTTTCGGGGGGTCAACGAACACGGCATGCCGCCGAACATGAGGCGACGGGAAGAACCAGTGAGAGGCTCGGTCTGCCAACCGGAGATGCTGCTCGGGTGGAAGGAAACGGGGAAGAAACGTGGCAAGTCCTCGGTCCACCTGTCTCTTGCCCTTGCCCATAACATGGACTCCGGCCTGTCCATTGGCTGTTGGTCAAATGATATCGGCGGCTTGTTGATTTTGGGAGACGGGATAGATGAGCCGCACGAACCTGTTTCCAATCGTCCGGCCTTGGCCGTACCTAGAACCACGATCCCCCTGACTGTCAAACTAGGCCATGCAGTGACCCACCAGAGTGTGACGATGCGAACGGCCCGTCCGCAGGTTGAGAGAAAACAGTCCACGAACCGTTTGGTGTTGATATCTTCTATATTGCGTTGTTGGGTCGTCACCAGAGCCGGTGACCTGTTTGCTGTCCTTCCACGGCTTGCTTTCCACTGATCCGCGGTTTCATTCCGTCGTTGAAGAACAGGCAGACTGTCACCTCGCACAGACGTTTGTGGCTTGGCTAGTTGTCACACAAGGCTTCGAGAAGGAGGTTCCGGAAGTGTATATGGGACGTTGATTGTGTTGGGATGTTCCATGTGAGTTGACGAATATCACATGGCTGGCGACTCACTTCAGATTCCAACCTTCATATCCCGAGGGTAAATTGATCCCCAATAAGGAAGCTGCAGGCTCAACAGGGTGACCTGTTACACCATGTTGAGGATCCGGAGTAAGTCCAGTGCAATGATAGCTGAAAGGCGAGCCGAAGTACAGAACGCCCGGTGTCAGATATGTTTAGATCGGATCATCTACAGGATCTGGTATCAGTACTACGTTTGTGACTCAAACTTACCAACAACTTCAATTTGGATGATCTGCAAAAATATTCAGCTTTCTAGTGTTAGAGATCGGCGACGTGATGAATCCAAACTCGCACCACATTGGAGCCCCTCAACTGTGGCTGCGATTGCAGCGTCGACTCCAGACATCTCTTACACATCTGATCAAAAAAAACGAGGTTGCTCGTAATTGGCGGGCACCATGAGCTGAAATCAGGCACGCCTCTGTCGCCTATCAACTCGGAGAACCTCCGTCGTCAACTGAGTCAAGACCTCGGAGCCTGGTGAGGCGGGCGAGCGGATGCCCCCTCATCGGCTTAAACTCTCGAAGCGGATGATGGAGGTGAGGCATATCCGCGCCAGAAAAAAACAAAGGTTCGCGGCTGGTTTCTCATGCAACGCGTCTTTGTCGAGTGCCGTCATTGTGCTGGTGAATCTGGGGAATTCGTACGGAGCGCCAGCGACCCTGTCGTCATGCGCGTCAGCTAGCATCGCAGGAGAGATCAAGGTAGAAGTACCTCACGGCCTCGGCAAATGGTTCCAGAAGCTGGCGCCGTACGATTTGTGATTGGGCGCCAACGGCTTCTTGGCAGACTCTAGGCCAACCCCCAGTCAATACGACGCAGTGCATGCAAGCACAGACAGGGATCTACCGCGCATCTCTGGACGCTGTTTGACGACATTCCACCCTTTCCCCTGGCATCCTTAAGTCAACGACATGGATCCGGGATCCATGAGCCCTCCTTCATAATAACAGATATACTAACCTAATGCACGACAGCACCGCTGTACCAGTACCTCTGGCCCAACCAACCAAGTGCCGGCCTCTATCTCCGCCTAGGGGGGGAAAAAGTCAACTCTGCTCTGTCGGAGGTGGTTGCACCCATGCTTGCTGCACGATGTGTGGGAGACATGGAGGCTAGTACATGGGATGTCGGGTGGGGAGGATGATGATGACTGGTGCCCGCTGCCCCATGGTATCGATTTTTTTTCTCCAACCTCTGACGCTCAGATAGTGGATTCTCGCCAACCTTTTCCATGCCCTCAAACAGATGGATATCGGCCCGGCCCAATGCGCTCTGCCGCGAGTTTCGAGATTGGGGGAAGCGTGAAAAACAATCTCAACTCCTGGCTCGGTCTTCCACCCTGTTCTGCGGCGAGGCAACCCAGGTGCTGCAACCGCTACACGCGAGAGTGGAGAGGTGCGGTCACTCACACCACCACGAGGAGTTCACCGGGCCAAGAAGTTAGGGCACTGATTCAGTCAGTGACCCCTTTCCACGCCGGCACTTGCTTTTTCTCCCACAACAGTACCGCAGGCCCGCAACAGACAGAGCTAGCGGCTGGCACTTTGAGACATTTGAGCCATCTGCCCTTTCCCTTGGGACAGGGAAACAAGGGAAATAATTGCCAAACCGGGCGACGTGACCGTCTCAACCAGACTGACGATTGGCGAGCCACACCTCGATACACAAATAAATGCACAACGTGAATTCCAGGGCTCTGGCCCTGGCTCCGGCCGTTGACCCGGGCATGACGAATCCAACGTAGAAGGAAGCTGTGGTCCACTTAAAAAACCTGCCATTTTGGGACGGCACGTTTTTCACCTCCAGCAAGTGAGGGTCTTGGGAACGAGACAGCCAGTAGAATTACTTCCATCCCAAATCACCACGCTGGACAAGCCAACCCATTGCACACTCCGCCTCGTACCGGAACAACACGACCAAGGAATGCCAGAATACGGACTCAACGAACCGGCGCTCTTGTCGTTCGTTGTTTGATGTGAGCCCCATCGTTATCCAGGGTAGCCGACATCCTGTTCCTTCTGTCCAGGTCCCCATGCGAGCCAAGCTGTGTGGTATCATCGCTCCATCAGGCCCTCGTACCTGTCATGGTCGAGATCGGGAGCCCCATCCGCTGCGTTCTTTATTTTTGACTGTTTCTTCCCATTACCTCAGACGTCCGGGCCTGTCAAAAATTAAAACGCCATGCCGAGGCACGGCCCGACCATGCGGACCTGCAACTTACCGAGTGACCAGGCATAAGAGACAGATGGTGAATGGCCTATGAGAACACAAAAAAAAAACAAGTGGTTGTTGCCGCAGAGGAGAAACAAAAATGCAAGGCGGTTTTGGTCCCAAACAAACGGTTCTAGGAGTGCCACTCCAAAGGATTAGCCAACGGCCAGTGTTTCGAGGATTGAGACCGTTAGCCCGACATCTCCCCAGACGGCCTTAGCTTCCGGGGCTATGATTGATTCGGTTGACGTTGACGGGACCTTGACATTAGCACGGCTACGACCAAGTCGGTGACCGAGAGCTGAACAGTCTAGGGCTTTATCGCACAGCTTTCCCACTCCTATCCGACCGCTTACTTCCTATCACATTGGTTTGTTTTAACATTAGGATACAGCAATGACCTTGGGCGTTGCAGAACTGCTCCGGGAGTCAGCATCAACTCTTCATTCGTCGATATTCCGGTCGAGGCACATCCCACACGCTCCGCTTGATTCACACCACAAAAGAATTAAGCCATCGCCAATTCAGACGTCACACATCATCAGCGCGGCTCGGGTTCTACGTACGCCACAGATTCACATTCAGCCCGGCAAGCCTTCCGGATCTCAAGATCCACCGAGCCCCTGTCTGCCCGCGATCCGATCCTGGCGCTCTAAAAGGCGTCTCGCTTCGTGGGGGGGTCGCCGTAGATCTCTCGGCCCTGCTCAAACCCCCAGTCCATCTGAAAATGTTTCTCAGTACACACCTCGCATACAACCCCATGTGTCTAAGCCAAGGGGCCCATTCTGTCTAGGTACGTAGCCCGTGGATCTAAAATGACTGTGGTTGTGGAGAAGCGTCAAAGTCCTCCAGATCGACGAGGGACTAAGAAGGTACCTTGCCTTATTAGTACCTTTATGTATACACCATCGCCCGGCAGAAACCTGCATTTTCTGGTCTCGCCCTGTTGCTGAACTTTCTTTTGTTCTCTTGCGGCGACCCAGGCCGGCATTCACAGCAAGTCTCCCTGCGCCTCCAACGGCCAGTCTTGAAAGTGTACACACACTAGTCCCTTGACCACCGACGACATCGCCGACCCTGCTGTGCAGTTGGATTAGTCGCCGTTGTGGTTGGCCGTTGTGGTTGCCTGCGCAGCCGCGCTTCTGTCGACCTTGCAGGCCAGTCTTGTCTGGATGCTTGAATCAACCTGCGAGCGGACAAGCAAGTAAATCTGGAGTCGTCTATATAAGACCCGAGCCGATTCGTCTCTAGTCCCGCAGTCTCCACGCACAACCAAACTCGGCGGTCCCTTGCCTTTGATCTTCCTTCCAAGACCATCCTCTGCAACGACACCACCCAGCCATACAGGCTCCGGAACACTCTCCGCTGATTCACCAAGACTCGACCTCATACACGCAGCGTTTCTGAGCTCCAGGCATACGCGAGTCAGGTCTTCTGCATCGTTCTTGAAGCCTTAGACAACATCAAAACTTGGAGAGGCTCGAGCCTCGAAAAGCCTTCATCTTTGCTAGTTTCGAAGCTTGTCAGTCTCTGACTGGGATCTTCCCAGCTGTTTCCCCTCGACCGTTGACCTACCAAGTTCTCTTCCACACCGACACCAGGTGCCTCCTTGCCCTTTCTGATACCGCAATCGGCGACCATTCAAGGCAAAGATCCGTCCTGCCTTCGACTGGTCAAGTCTGTTCCATCTCCACTATCGCGTGCAGAGCCCTTCCTTAGCGCTTGCGGGACTTGCGGCCTCACCTCACCCGCTGTGGCAGAAAGAAAATCCTACCACGGTCTCTGAGCCTATCGTCGTCATCGAGAAAACATACCACGGCAACGCCTGATACCACCCGGCGACCTACGGCTTCCCGCTTCACGGCTCTCGGCCTGACACTTCGCATTCACAACCCTTGGTGGCACCACGAGTTCCCAGTGTCTGGAAACGCGGCGTCGTTTGTTCGATTTCTCTTGACGGCGTTGCCACGTCCGTTACACCCCTAGCGGTTGTTAGTTGATTTCCGTTGCGTTAGTGTTCTTGGACGCGCGTGCCGTTATCACTTCTTACCGCACCACCAAAGATTTTTTTTCGACATCGAGATCTGCTGGAGACGCCTGTGGTCCGTGGCCGATCGACTCTCCCAACGAAGCCGGCCTTTTTTTACCTACGCGCGCCTACTCCACTCTCTAGCGGGACACCGAGTGGACTCGGCACATTGGACTTCGCGGCCAGTTATTTCGACGTCAAGGGCATGGACGACTCTCGAGGCCAGAGGAGGCAGAATGATCCGCCCACCTACAGCCGGCAACATCACCCCGCGCTGCAGGCGCAGGCAGGACAGGATCGGAGGTCATTTACGGGTACACAGAGGGATAGCAGATTCCAGACGGCATCGTTGAGCTCTTCGCCCGCCGGAGCATCCCGGGGAATGGGTGGCTCAGCCGGGTACGGCACTTACTACCAAGATTCAACAACAACTCCATTCCCGCCGACGGCCATGACACAGGGTGCGCTCGGTTATCATCACTCTGCCGCAGATTACGGGCAGCCAGACTCACGGCAAACACAGAGCTTTGCCGGCACGTATAATCCATCGATGATGTACAACGTCCAGCAGGCAGCAGGGGGGCAGAGTGCCGGTGTGTACGATGCGAGTCAACAGTTTTCCTCGCGGCAAGCTGCAGGTCTTCCGCTGATGACGGATGTCACGGCCCCTTACTTCTCAAGCGAGACAGCCAATAACGCTGCCACTTCCGCCTTGCAGGCACAGGCCCAGACGTCGAGCACGCCGCAGGTATATCAGCAGCCCGGCTTGCATGGCTACTCTACCGGCAGCATGGCTGCCATTGGAGGAATGACCACGCAGACCACGCCTGCCGCGGACGTGAGAATGGAGGAAGAATATTCTGCCACAGGAGGAGGGTTAGACGATGCATATGCGCAATACCAATCAGCACTCAAAGGGATCTTTAAGGACATCCGAAATGGGGCTCTAGCGACTGCTGGAGAATCCCTTCTTCAAGTCTCGAACTGGTTATTGGGACACGTTGTCGAACTAGGTAAGTTGGGCTAGCTCTTGACCCCCAGTGTTCCCTGAAACCAGTTTCTGACATTTGATTTTCTTGTCTGTGTTAGGCCTCACGTCTGACGATCAGAATCTCCATGGCGAACGCATCAAGTTGTGGAATGACTTCAACTACGCCTGGCTGGGCATGTTTCAGCGCCAGAAGGAAATGATGGAATCTGGACAGCAATTGCAGCGCTCCCAAAGCTTAGTTCCACAAGAAGAGCTGGAAAAGATGGCCAAGGAGCTGATTAAGTATTGCGACAACATTGAGCGACATGGGCTGGTCGACTACCAGTATGGAGTATGGGAAGAGCAGATTATCGACAGTATGTATCACAACGCCCCTTGATGTTGGCTACCGAATCACTGACCATCACAACCAGTCCTAGGAGAGTGTGTCGATCTGTACGAGTCAGCCAACACCTCTAGCAGCAGTGGGGGCGAAGGATCTTCCAGCTCACGTCGGCGATGAAGAGGCTGAAGAATGAAAACGCAGTCAATTGGTGTCTGGTTTTCCCAAACCGGAGATTAATCTTGCCTTTTAAGACTCTTTTGTTGTCGGGACCGCAGACACTCATGTACCACCACATTGTCTCGCGCTCCATATGCACCATTATTGTCTTTCTTTCCTTTACTGTTTGCCCTGTTTATCGGTCTGCCATGTCCTCCAGCAAGGAGTTGGACGGGTCACCTTAATTGCCTCTTCTATTTGTGGGAATACACTGGAGGTGGGGGACAGAGGGTTTAGCGATGTGGGATAGTGCGAAGGCATCCCTTCCCCGTCTCTTAGATTGGAATTTACGGCAAAGGGAGAACAGACGCGGGGTCCCGTGACATCTGTGACGGCGTGCCCGACAGGGAAGGCATTCTCCAGCGGGGCTTGCCGCCTCGGATCGCTTGGATGGGAAGGCGGCTGGCGATTCTGTTCAACTGGACTTTGGGGTGTTCTAGAGCACTGCTTGCTTGTTGTTCTATTAGGACTGGTTCTGCCAAGAACCTGACAAGACAAGAGTGTCATGGAACCCGCTGTCAAAGAAGATATATTTTTTCACGAAGGGAAGACAGCAAGCCGGCTTGTACCACAAGATTATTATCAATCCAGGAAAACTTATCAAGATGTTGATGATTCTACGTCCCTTCGCCAAGGCTGCGAGGAGATACGAGTATGGCTAGTTGGGGACAATGTCACTGATGGAGTGTACAGCACATGTCTGGTCAAGTGGTAAAAAAGCAAGAAAAAAATGAATCAAAAGTTTTGGCCCGGTCTCACCAGTTGGTTTATACCTGGACACAGGGTTCTGATGAAAATGACAATACCGATCAAACTCATGACGAGGCTAAAATTGTCCCCGCCATACAAAGTTAACTCCTCTTACAGTGCTATCAAGCTATTGGCAAGTCACAAAAGTGAACATGATGGAGGCTGATTCCCGACCAGACGATGGGGCAAATTCGAGGAGGACTGAGCATATGCCGCTTGCGACAAGCAACCCGAGCCAATGGCTTCGGCAGGCCAGTCATTTCAGCTGATGTATCACGACATTGAGAGATCCATCAGTAAATCTATCAGGAAAACCGAAGTGTGGTGGAGCTCCAATGGTTGGGCGTTACACAGGGGCAAGAAAGCCCGAGTTGCTTGCGATGTCTCCGAGCAGCGCTGAAATCAGAGACGAGCGGCGCTGTAGTTCGGTGCCAAGGCCCCGTGAGACAGTGCTTCTGGTTGGCGGGCGTTGAGGGAGACTGGTCCAATCAATTGCAACGTTCACCGGACGGGGCCAACCAAACTGCTGGGTCAAGCTAGCTACCTAGCTCCCCTTGGACCAATGATATTTCCCCTTGACATTCCGCTCACTTGAGGTCCTGACTGAGCTCACACCCTCTGACAAAATATTTGCTGTTGATTATGCCCTACTGACTATCTTTACAGCTTGTTACCTATCCCCAAAGGCCTGTTCACTACCTGAAGTTCTTTTGACCATTCCAGGGCCCATAAGACATCTTTCAAAGCACTGTTTAGCCTCTTTGCAGCCTGGCTCGCTCTCCGTCCCCGGATTGTCGTCGACTGACATCAACGTACGATCATCGCGACCACATCCTCAGGAAGACCACAGCCAGTATCCCTCATCACCACACCCCGGTCTGTCGGCACAACACACTCCACCATGGGAGGCAGTTGAAGTTGCAACGCCAAGAAGGCCTTGTTGTGCAGAAAAAAAGTTACACCAGATTGACCAATGTGTTTCGCAACACCAAAGTACCCATCAGGTACCCGGCCTGCGCTGCAGAATCGAGCGCGCTACTGCAAGTCACCCGCCATTTGTCACTCACATTTCATCTGCACATGTCTCCAGCCGATCACCCTCCAGGGAGCATCTCCCGTCCCCTGATATTATCGAGTGCCACAGCAGCAGAAACCGTGCAGCTCACCGGTTTCCCTGCAGGAAAACTTGTCAGCGTCAGACTCACTTTGATCCTCATCCTCTACACCCTGTTCGATTGGCCGCAGAAAACGGCCGACCTCGCCGACCGAGATAACAACTACAAAAGACGCCAAGACATTGGTTGATGGCGCTCATCAACTTTGCGGGTGATTACAGATGTCTTGACTCTGGTGAAGACCACGGCTTACATACCTCATCAGCTCCGAAATAGCGTGTACTCTCCGATCTATCTACGGTCAACTACACGGCATCCCCCTGTCTATACGCACAACAGGGCGTCTGAGTCCGTCTTACATACAGAGTATCCGCCGACCCCATGCATTGAGAGTAGGTTAGGTATCAACAAGCATTCAAGGCTTACGGTCACCCCCTCCATGATCTCCAGATCCCCGCAGCCGAATCCCAGAACCATGGATCGAGAATTCGGCCGGCGCACATCGGCCAACACCCCCACTAGACAGGGGTCTGTTGGGCTGTCAAGAATTCTGGGGTCCAGCGAGCTGAGGAACCTGTCACATTTTATCAACCCACTTGTATCACATTCTCCATCCCGCATATTCGGAGCCTCAAAAGCAACAAAAAGGAACCGTCGAGGGGTAGATGGTAGTGACCGAGCCGCTTTTCCGCAGCATGGGAAGGCAGCTTTGCTTATCTGGGTTAAAGCTAACACTCGCAACAGTTCTACCTTCGCGTATTGCTATGAGGCTTTACCGGAGGCTTTACTCTTTCTCGGAGGGTGATGAGGATTGGCATCGAGATTGCCGTAATGGGGGACAACCAAACAGTAGGATACCGCAACACCCAGCTGAGCTGGCTTGGAACATGTCTGTTGGATACCCGAGACAGCATACCGAAAGATAGAGGGTTGGAATCAGATACACGGGGTACTGACAACCGCCATCAGCCTCGTTTGTGACAGATCATCGCCCTCCATCCCTCTCTCCGGTAACGCTCCTGTGTTTCTCGTACGTTGATCGCCAGGCTGACGCCGCCCTGCCCAGCCTTCGAGTTTGACAGACGCCTGCCAAACAGGGACAAGGACGAGTAAACGTCTGCCAGGAGGGAAGCTAGTCATCGGTCCGTCGGGCGCCCCAGAATTAGGGCCATCACGGATGTTTATCCCGTAGGATGCCGTTGTGGCTTTTGCGAAGCACCATCCCTACTCCACTTCAAAGGGAAAGCCGTGCCTAGGGATTCATCTGAGACTGTTCTTTGATTTATACTTAGAACAACTTTCGCAGGTGGGTGACCAGGAGAGCTCACGAGCGGAAGAGGGACAGGAGGCCCGAAACTCATCAGGAATTCAGCAGAAGGAGGAGTGAAGCAGGCAACACTTGTACAGCCATTGCTCACGGGCTGCGAGTGTGGCATGGATGGGATGAAGTCAGACAAGGTACCTGACTGGACGGACTTTATTCCAAGCCTCATGCAAGCACCCGTGAAGGATCACTTATATGGTGGGCATACGAGGTATGCAGGTAGCGGCCGTCGAATAGTGCGCCGACGACCTCACATTTCGTTTCCTATCAATGATACGGCAGCCAGGGACAGCCCTGTATTTGCTTCTTCTACTCACCGAGACCTCTATGGGTAGGTGAGTAGATTGGGCGGATCACCGGACTGCGATCGCCCGTGAGGGAAGTGAGGGGGTGAAAAGCAAAGTACGGGAGCGAAAAGGTGGCGGCTTCTGGACCGGTCCGCTCGGCTAGGGTGCATTAGCCTACTCGGTGAAGAGGGGGGGGGGCAGGCTATCGTGAGTGCTCATGTGATATGCTAGGTACGTGGGATCCGAGTGGACTGGCAGGCTTCAGATTCCAGGTTCCTAGGTTGAGTATGTTGATATTGGGGGAGGGTGTTGAGGCCGTGGGTCGGGTCCCTTGTTCACGCTGACGGTGAGGTGAATGTAGTGAGGTGTGGTACATGGCTGTGGACAGGGGGCATATGCATCACGAGTATATGGCTTACAGCTCAGGCATGTCAAACACTATCAGGTGAGTTCGTGTTATGAAAGGCCGAGATATCTCACTTAACGAAGTTTGGAGTGTTTTAACTTTACCTGGAATTTAACAATACCCCCGTATCCAGGCGGGTCTGCAAGATAATACCTAACAGTTAATTTTGGACCTCTTATATAAATACAGATAGATTCACAGATTCAGCACCACATTAGCAGAATAATACTTCACCAGACGCTGTCTCAATGCGGCTGTCTCGCTCGCTGCTGCTGCAAAATAAAAGTTGATATGTTTTGTATGTGCCTGCATCACATACCCTACACCGACACACACTTCGCCAGAGTTCTTGCACTTTCTTTTGCCGAGTGAGTAGGCTACAGCAAATAGCACACGACATATGTATGTGTCTTCCACACGAGGTCCACACCGGTCTCCTGTTTCTTGCTTTGCCACAGGGTTATCGCACAAGGGGGGGGGGGTTAATGTACTCACGATAGGCTATGGTTAATTGCTCGCCATCCCACACTCGGGCACCTCGCAACACAATGCTGGATTTCCAACCCCCCTCTTGAGGTCCATCATCCTTGAGGGCATAGTGATCGGGAAGCGTTTAGAGAGGGGGTGAAGAGGCGGTAAAGAGATACATGGTAAAGGATGTATACCGTTACCGGTCCTGCTTTTCGCGGGCCAGAAAGAAAGAGGAGGAACATAATCACCTTTCTGTGTGACTTTTACTCAACACCCTCCCTCCCTTCCTTCCTTCGTCCATCGTTTCTATTTCAAGATGGGGTTTCACTCTCGAATGCAAATGGTGACAGACCTGGTGGAAGAAAGCCAGCCCAAGCATATTTGGGAGTTGCCAAAATATAGAACCTATTGAGACAGAAGAATCTAGACACCTTACCTACCAACAAGCCCATCATAAAACCACATTAAAAAAAAAAAGGAGGGGTATATAGAGTTTAATGGCATGATGCGCCAGATTGAAAGACACACCCTTTGCTTTTTGTAAGCCATTCTCGCGGGATTTAGATACATAGGTAGCGATAGTTTTTCCCTCTCCCATGCTAATAAGAAACCATCTCGCTCCGCAAGAAAAGAAGTCCCGCTTTTGGGTTTCGACTAGCGTTATTTCAACAGACAGGAAGGCGGAGGAGGGCGTTTCGGGCTTTGTCAAGCGACTAGCTTCTTTTGTAGTTTGTATATGTTGAGCCCTCATTGCCGAAGTTGCTGTATCCATGCTGAGGGTGCTGTCCAGGATAAGATGAGGAAACCAATTCGCGAGCTCGAAAGAGAAGTTGAAACGCTGACATGTCAGTTTAACCCTTCCGTCATCCGTCTTTACCTCCCACTATAGTCCAAATCAGTCTAGTATCTTTCAATGGTATCAGACGCAGTCATGATAATATAATGGCCTCTTCTCCTAGATCTGATCCATGACAAAAGCGTGCCTTGGCAAAAAGTTATGAACTGAAGGCTAAAAGAAGGGAAAACACCAGATAGACTTGGTGAAAGCTGTCATGCTTTATTCCATTTCATACTTCATTTTCATGTCTGTAGTTTTGCTGTGCTATGCTATGCTAGAAAAGTGTTGTTTGGTATCTAATGTTCGCAAAGCATGCATCCCACACCCTACTCTCTCGTCATGCCTAGAATTGATCTGTTGTCACGAGTCAGCCCATGTCATCCCGTAGCCGCGCCTATAATATATAAAAAGATACATACCTAGCGTCATGCTCATGCTGACATCCGTGTTCTCCACCATCTTGGTGAACTCCTCGAAGCTGATCTTGCCGTCCTTGTCCAGGTCCGCCTCCATGATGGTCTTGTCCACAATCTGCTGAAGCTGCTGGTCCTTCAGGTTGTTACCCACCATCATCTTCAAGACGATGAACAGTTCGCCGTTGGAAATGTAGCCGTCACGGTCAATGTCGTAGACCTTGAAGGCGAACCGGAGCTTTTGCTCCTTGTTGCCCTTGGATGAGAAGGCTGAGAGGCCGGAGACGAACTCTTGGAAGTCGACATCACCGCCGCCGTCTTCGTCGAAGATGGCAATCATTCTTAGGGGGCGTTAGTGATTTAAAGAAGGGTAACAGGGCCAAAAACGGGGGGGTGTACCTGGTGGCGAGTGGGTTGGAGGATATTTGGGGAAGTGAAAGGAACTCCTCGCGCTCGATAGTGCCGGAGTTGTCCTATATAGCCAAACAACGGTGTGTTAGCCAACATGTCTACCCGGCTTTCTCCATCATCTGATCCTGTTCATCCTTTCACATGTCCCCAGCTGTTCCTCCACTCGTTTACTTCGATATCGCGGTCGAACAAATTGGAAAATAACGTGCCTTATCCAACTTCATAAACCTCTTTCGCAGCCGGTCAACTTCATCCCTGTCGACTATTCATCGCAAAAAAAAACACATGTCAATAATTCGGTTCCGTCGCCCTATCGTTTCGTTCGGGAAAAAAAGGTAGAACCAACAGTTGGACCCCTGGACAATGTTGTCCAGCACGCTGCTGGTCTGGTTGCCCATTTTGACTGATATGTTCCCAACGCTATTATATGGTTGAAGTCCTGTGCTCGTCTATGATATCTCGTAAAGAGGGAAAGTCGTCGGGCGCAACCCGCTGAGGTTGTAGTCGTGAGTCGTCGGTGGCGGTAGAAAGGGGCGGTGGAGGGGGTACCAATCAAGTTAATGAGAGAAAATCTAAAGGCCGTGAGGGCACTGAGTTTTCGCAAGTGACAAAACCCAGCTTCGAGAACAAAGAAGCTTGTTGAATGTGTTGGTGTTTGGGCTCCTGATCGCAAGGCTCGATATTGGCACGGCGGTTGAGGTCACGGCTACAAGGTTGCGCTCTGTAACTCGGTACACAATCGCAAGATCCTAATGCTCCGTCGTGAAGTGCGTCGATGTCGCAGCGGAGCGACAGTCGGTCCGTCCGTGAGGTAACGCTGAGGTTGTCTAATAAAGGCCCAAAAGTTCAGCAGCTTTCCAGCTCCTTTTTTGATGGGGTTGCTTTGCGATCAACAACACTCTCCTAATAATTACTGGAAACCCAACTGACAGCGGCGGCGACTTGGGAAAAAGCGGGGTGCGGCACGAGACAGGGGGAGGGCTCCAAAGTAGGCCCAGGGTCTGGCTTTGGAGAGTGGGGATTTCAGCCACAGCCGACGCCACAGTTTCCTGAGAAATTGGAATGCACGAGCCACCATTATTCCAGGTTGCCTTGGCAAAAATAGGAATGGCAAGGCCTCACCTTGCTTTCTCACCTTGCGCCCGCCGCCGCGAGGCAGCGTCGCGTTCAGGCGCCCATCCCATGGCAAGCTGAGGAAGGCGAAAGAACGGAATGCACGTGCCACACCACAAAGTCATCGCCAGTTTTATTCTCAGACTGAATACATACTGCGTAGATGTCCAATCACACCGTAACTGATTGAAGGGACTGACTTGGTACTTTATGAGGTTGCATTTGCTCTCGTTGGAGAACTTACAAGAAATGCATAATTTAAAGAACAGCGAATAATGCAAATCATTCACGAGAAATATGTGACAATGAAAAATGTGAATCTGACGTCAAGACATTGCGCGGCTGCGAGTGCTGCTCTCAAAGATAAGGGAGGAGAGCGCAGCGAGAGCCTGATTTTCAGGCGCAAAGAGGGGCAGATTGCTTGGTGTTTGCTGCGCCTTTGAAAAATTTACTGGGTGCTGCACGGGAAATGGGCGCACTGGGCGCGCTCCCAATCGGCTAGGCAGGTAGGGAAGAGTGGGCACGTTCCCCCCCTTTCAGGAGCCCGGCGAAACTCAGCCAATCGCCAGATGCGTCCTGGAACACGCCGCCAAAACAGCAAATTCTGCGCCAGAACTTCAACGACACTCCATCGCGATACGAGACTTTGGCCATCAAAACACCACCAACAACGCCATTTTTGCATCAAAAAAATCGATAAACTCTTTTCGCATGGTCCGCTGCATGATATAAAAAAATTTATTAGGGGTTTCCCCAGGCTTTTTTGCCCCTCTCACCGCCCTTAGCAGCCATGGCGACCAGGAAAGTGAGGATCAAGAAGTTGGCACCAAAAACGCCTCTATCTGTCCTCAGAGAAGACCAAATCGACCCTTCAGAATACGAACAACTCACCAGCGAAGCTCAAATCGCAACCGGTGTCGAACAGGCCGAGGAAAATGTATGTCAAAAACTCACCTTGATTGATGGCCACGTGTCACGTGCACCCGCACGTGCACGGACCATATCAACTCGCTCTTACACTACGAGACTTACCCAACAGCACAACATGACTCTCGATACTGACTGTTCCATGACAGGAATACCATCTTCAGGCGGTCTTGCAGCATGCAGGTGTTGCTGCCGATAAGGAAATTCCCGTCCCACCACCACAGGAGAGTACACTCAACTATGACGAACTCTACTCGCAACGGTGCTCCCAACCATCAACATATATCCGCTTCTCTCAAACAGTAGAGGAATGCATAGGATGCATGTATGACATGACGGAGGAGGACGATGTTTTCCTCAAGGCATACAACCAAAAAAGAACCGCCTCCGCTCAGCTCTCAGAAGATGACTTTGAAAGGATCATGGAGGTGTATGAGGACACCGCCTTCATCAAAACCCCCTATGCCTCAATAGACCAGACAGTAGCCCCGTATGAGGAGATGCTCCAAGGGCTTCAGAGCCTCGAGAGGGGAAAGGTCATGCCCCACGCCAAAGAGATCTATGAGTACTGGAAATCACGGCGGCAAGCTCTTAGCAACCGGCCGTTACATCCCACCCTCAAGTTTGAGATCTCCCCTGACAGTGATGACATGGATCCCTATGTCTGCTTCCGTCGTCGCGAAGTACGTGCTACTCGCAAGACCAGGGCGAGAGATGTGATGTGCGCCGACAAGCTGAAGCGGTTGCGGAAAGAGCTTGAAGATGCGCGCCAGTTGGCCATGGTTGCCCATCAAAGGGAGCTTTTGAAGGCTGAGATGCTCAAGACTGATCGCGCCGTTTTCGAAACGCGCGCGACCCTCAAAGAGCTCAAGGTCAGGCTGGGGATCAAGACCGACGACGAAGATCTTGTCAACCAAAAGGTGAGTTTACACTCTTCCTCAGCCTTGCGCCGCAATCAGCTGGTACTAACATGTTTCCAGCCCCAGAAAAGAAAAGTGCCAGAAGCTCCTGCTGTCCAGCGGCCGCCACCACCAGCACAGCTTCGTATGCCTGTACGGCCAGATGGCCGGCCTGCAGAAGCAGATCTCTCGCAGTTGGCTGATCGCCTTGCTGAAAAGGAGAATGAGCTTCGCATCGATATCGAGAAGAAGGTGCTGACCCATAGCGAATGGAACCGCAACTATGTGGACTTGACGAGGGGTCCGTTGTCTCCCGTGCATGGACCCCTTCAGGATCCCAACTTTAGGCCGGCCAAGACGCAATATTTGATGACACCACCAGCCTCGGCGTCGTCAGTGTCCTTGGAGGAGCCCACCCCCATGGAACTTGATAAACCAGAAAAGCCACGGGATTTTGGCCCCCAATTGAAATTTAGAGGAGTAGCTCCCGATGAGGAGTCGAGAGCAAACCCGCCGTCGTACCGCCGGCGGATTGGTCGTCTCAATCGGGTATGGATCGATCGTCGTGGCTTGGCGAGTCCTCCTCGTGAGGTCAGCGCAGAGCAGTATGATCAATGGAAATATGACCAGTCGTCGGACGACGAGGACGAACCTCCGGTGTACGAGGTTGATCCCTTTGACACCCGAGCACTGAAGTTCCGCGCCTCAGTGCCACCTCCAGTCTGGATGACACATCGTCCACTGCCCAATCCGAGAGCTATGTTGCCAGCAGCAGCAGCGGCCGCGTTGATGCAGCAGCAACAACAACAGCAGCAGCAGCAACATCCAATACCACAAAACAAATCAGCGCCGCCACAAGCACACCTGCAGCCGACAAAGTCGCCAGCACAGATGAAGGCAGCAACCTGAAGTTGACCTGTGTGCTTGTGTGTTCTGCCCTTATCCTTTAAGCCATCACCCACTCTGGGTGCATGGTATGCATGCAGCCACATATATGATGGCCTTGCTCTGTATATTCCCCCTCAACACTCCGATGATGCATTTAGCGATGGGCTTGGAACAAGAGGAGCCCGTCGTGGCTGGCGAGGAGTTCGGTGTAGTTGGTTTTGTGTAGCATATAATGCGGTAACGAGCGAGCGGGTGGCGGATGATGTATAGACGACAACGAAAAAGACTCGTTCACTATGCCATAGACATAGAATCCGGTGGGAGGGATGCCGCGCGGCCGAATAATAAAAAAAGAAAGCAGTAATATCTGCGAAAGCCAAGCCGTCGTTTCAAACTGGTCGAAGTCGTTGTTGGCGTCAAAATTTGCAAGAAACAGAAAGTATTGTTTGGGTTCCGGTTATGGGTCCTGAGCGCCGGTGGTAGCTTGACAAAGTTTATTCCGTAACCGATTGTGGAACGCCCCTCGCGGCCGTTGAACATCAACCTCGCCGAGGGCGGATGCGACGCCTGAAGGCAGGTCGTGCCCAACAATGTTGAGATCGTGAGCTGCATGCCGCTGGGCGTGCAGATAGTGCTGCTGAGCATCGGAGGCCATGCTCTTAACTGGTAGAAGGAGGAAAAACCACGGTGGGCATAATGATTATGTTGATCTTCCCAATGCGCCAGCGTTTTTGCATCTTTGAGTGGAGTGATTGCTGTTGGTGAGGGCTTTGTACCACAGGAGAAGCACAAGCCAACAGCGGGTTCGGAAGCAATTCCCAGCTGACCACGGAAATGTGGGTCTGTCTGTCATCCCAGCATGATGACCCTTTTCCAGGAGTCAACAAACCGGAGAGAAAAGGGGGGTAATTTGTGAAAAAAATGACGCCATTGTCGTCGCGAGCCTTCCAGCTCAACGTGATGGGCATCGCCGAGAAGTATGTGTGCGCACATACTGCCACACGCCGAGGTCCATGGGCAGCGAGACATGTGCGCAGAAACTCCGGTCCTCTGAAACTGAGTGCCTGACGACACTCCATAGAATAGAGCACGGCGCAAGCTCTTCCACAGAAAGCAAACCAAGCTGTGATTGATTTCCAACATCGTAGCGCTCCAGGGAAAGACTGAGGCCACGTAGGTTGCGGTTCGTCAGGATAGATCCCAGGCGAGCAGGCAGCCTCGGCGACAGGACAGAGGGCTGCCGTCAACAGCTCCCGCGGGCCGGGCACCGGATCCCGTGAAGCAGAGAGATAGACGACTGTGTCAAGTTTCCTCGAGAACGTCGGTGTTTTGTGCGCTGGCCTTGCATCTCTGGGTAAAAGCAAAGTCAGTCTCGAAATCGTAAGCGCCGGAAGAAAGCCTTCCGCCAGGATCAAGAAAGACCCCGTGGCAAAGCAAGCTCGATGCTCCTCAGAACAAGGTAAACAGAAAAATAACATACCTGAAGAATCAAGAGATGATGAGGAAGGGAATCAGCTCTTCGCCACCGGAGGTGCGGTCGTAGGCCGGGAGAGGAGTGAAAGATCAGCATCGCCGTGCTGGAGATAAGCAGGATTAGGGGAGCTCAGCTGGAATCCATGCGCTGGTCTTCAGGGCAAGAAATCTAGGGCAGGAAGGGGGGAAATGAAAAGTATTTCAGGAAATGTTCACACAGGTAGAGAACGCAGCGCCTCTTGTGCACCGGATCATGGTGGGCAGTTGTTGACTGTGGAAGGATGCTGATGTCTTGACAGAGATGCTGCTAGAGAATTGGTACTTTCTCGGTGCAGTGGGGTCCCACACTACCGAAGCCCCCAAAAGACATCGACTCCATTTTTGCGGAGCCCTGCATCCTGATCCAATCGGGAAGTGCGCACGAGCCAAGATGGAAGCTTCCGTACGTACCAGGAAGATCAACGTCTTGACCCCTCCGAAAGAAACCAGCCCCGCTGACGAAATATCCGTTCCGTCAAAAAGTTACCCCTCCTGCAGGCCATCAGCATCAACAACGGTGTCGAATTACGAGCACAACGAAGAGATTTTGAAAAACAAAGGCCTGGTATTCTTCTTTCTTACCCTACTTTTCTATGAATTGAGATTGCACCAACCAACTTTACGCGACCTCCGGGCAAGGGCTCACGCGCAACAGTCGTCCGAACAGCAACCTCAACTTCAACCTCCACCAACTACCCCACCACACCATCCCAAAAGTTGATCAACCCAATCGCATCCGAAACACCAACACAAATCCAACCACCGTCACCCCCAGAAAGATGCTCGACCTCACAAAAAAGAAGCGCCGCATAGCCCTCGGATGCGAGGGCTCGGCCAACAAGCTCGGCATCGGCGTCATCCTCCACGAAGGCGACTCCCTCTCCAGCTCCACCTCGACCGTCCTCTCCAACATCCGCCACACCTTCGTCTCCCCCCCTGGAACTGGCTTCCTCCCCAAAGACACCGCCAGGCACCACCGCTCCTTCTTCGTCCGCATCGCCCTCCAGGCCCTCTCCGCCGCCAACATCTCCATCTCCGACATCGACTGCATCTGCTACACAAAAGGTCCCGGCATGGGAGCCCCCTTAACCTCCGTCGCTATCGCCGCACGAACCCTGTCCCTTCTGTGGAACAAACCCTTGGTCGGGGTCAACCACTGCGTTGGCCACATCGAGATGGGCCGCGCCATCACCGGCGCCTCTCACCCCGTCGTGCTCTACGTTTCTGGGGGCAACACCCAGGTGATCGCCTATGCTGAGCAGCGATATCGCATCTTTGGGGAGGCCCTCGATATAGCGGTAGGGAACTGCCTGGACAGGTTTGCGAGGACGCTCGAGATCAGCAATGATCCCGCGCCGGGGTATAACATTGAGCAGCTGGCCAAGCAAGGCGGGAGGGTGCTGCTCGACTTGCCATATGCGGTCAAAGGAATGGACTGTTCGTTTAGCGGTATCCTCACCCGGGCGGATGAGTTGGCGGCGCATATGAAGAATGGCGGAAAGGGCCCAGACGGGGAGCCATTCACCCCGGCAGATCTATGCTTCTCTTTGCAAGAGACGATATTCGCCATGTTGGTGGAAATCACAGAGCGAGCCATGGCTCATGTGGGGAGTAGCCAGGTGCTGATAGTCGGTGGCGTCGGATGCAACGAAAGACTGCAAGAAATGATGGGCGCCATGGCTGCGGAACGAGGCGGCAGTGTCTATGCAACCGATGAAAGGTTTTGTATCGACAACGGCATCATGATTGCGCATGCCGGGCTGCTTGCCTATGAGACTGGGTTCCAGACCCCCATCGAGGAAAGTACATGTACACAGCGGTTCAGGACGGATGAGGTCTTGGTAAAATGGAGAAAGTGATCAAAAAGAAGGTTTTAACGATTTGAACCGCTAAAACAAGCAGCTGTTCATGTTGGTTTGGCCGTTGCAACAGCCACCTATCCACTCCTGGAATCCCCTATTTCGAAAACTCCGACATACATAGGATTCTAGGACATGATATATGACCCAAAACAGCCTTTCGCCATAAAAACGTAACCTGGCTCGCCTTCTGGTGCAGCGCTGGCACCAATTCATATTACTCCAAACCCGGCTTCTAAACCGCAATGCAAAATTCCTCCCGCCCCCTCCCAGGCCCATAATGATGATAGTTTCGATTCAACGTAAAGCATAATTAAATCTAAATCCCTTCTGTCGTCGTCGGCTTGTACATGATCGTAGTGACATACTGTCGCGCTTGTTAGCTTTTGTAACCGCAGCAGACATTCCAAAGGAGAAACCAAACCAACCTTGCTCTTGTATCTAGTCGTAGCCGACACCGCCAAAATATTATTCTTGATACTGCTCGTCGCCAAGTGATTCAACACCGTATGGTTTGGCATGTTCAACACGCTGTTGTCGTCCTTGATCAGCGTCGCCGCGTTCAAAATGGGCTTGCCCAAGAAACCCGGAAGAGCTGGCGGCATCGGCAACTTCTCAATAGCCATGCAAGCAGTGTTGTACTGCGGCGCATCCTCCTGGAGATCGAAATCCAGCAGATATCTCGGAATTTTGTGGGCAAACAGCTCGGCAGGTGGTATGTCTCGGTAGTTGACCGCTGGTGGCTGCTTGTTTTCGTCATCCTCTGACGAAGCGTTTTGGTTCGGTTGAGAAGAAGAGTCTTTGGCCGCAGGTGCTGTTGCCGCACCACTGCCACCTTCGGGCGCAGCGGGGACGTCGTCGGGGTTGACTTCGATATAATTTACGAGGTTGTTGCCAAAATCGACGGTTGTAGGGAGGTCGGGGGATGTTTGCATCTGGCCATCCACTAAGAAACGGACATGGTGGGTGCCGGGCAGGATATTGATGGTGGTCGCAAAGAAGCCGGGTCGTCCCTCGCTGTGTCGGAGAAAATCCATGTCAGTCCTCTGTGGTCGCAAGTCTACTATTTGGAAACTGCCTTGAACACTTACACCGGATGTAGCCTCGTCTTGCGATTCCACTGAAAAATGGTACCCGTAACGTAGACCTTGTCGCCTCCGCGCCGCCATTCTAACCTCGTGGGCACTGTCGGCCTGCTCTTGTCCACCAGCAGTCCCTCCGTATCCTCCTCCTCCAGTACTGAGGTATTACTCAAATTGGACGTTGGACGCGCAAGCCCCTGAGAATCTAGCTCCTCGACGTCTTCCAATGGCTGTCCGATGTCCGCGGGCGAGATAATGGGCGACCCGGGGGTGTGAACCTCCTCCTCGATGGGAAGCGGCAGCCGCGGCGGGCGCGTCATATAGGACATATCTTGCAGACTGCTGTGCGGCATGATGACAGTTTCGTATATGTCTTCGGAGCGCGGTGAGCGGGGTGACGACGGCGAGTTGTGAGAACAAGGGACGGCTACGGGCTTGGCGGGTTCATGCGAAGGGCCGGGTATGCCCTGTTTCACATCGACGGGCTTCGTGGGCGTCGTGGAGATGTCAGCGGTCACCGAGGACGACGGGGTGGAATAGCCCGGGGATGCGGCGTCGGTTCGGTGCAGTGATTTTGGCCGGGTGCCGGCGCTGGACGGTGGCTGGACTGCGGTGCCCTGGGCCTGGGTGAGGGAGGGCTCAGGCGGGGCCGCGACCCGGCGAGTCTGTACCGGAATCGGATGCTGGGTATCTCGCCTCACCGGCCGTGGGGACTCATTTTGGCCTGGAACGTTGGATTGATACGATGACGACTGGCTCGTAGGTTTTGATGTGGAGGGGCTGTTTCCCATTTTAAATCAGCCTTTTCCTGGGCGTGCCTGCTGTCCGATGGCAGCACGCGCAGGCCTGAACAAAATCGACGGTGGAAGCAGTGAAGCTTGGGTGGGCGGATACGGGTGCTGGGTGCTGGGTGCTGGGTCCTAGCGGAGTATTTTGTATGTAACAAGAAACACACGGATGGGAATGGCGGAGAGCGATAAGAAAGGAGACACTGGCTCGACCTTGCCCTCGAGACGGTGAGGAGAAGACGTGGATGGGCGAACAGGGCCAGCTCGACCGCGGGTAAAGTCAATTCAAAGGGAAATGGTTCAGCGATGGAGGTGCTGAGGTCCACTGCTCTGGGGGTTCAGTCGTTTTTGATGGATCGATAAAGATCCCCAGCAGCAGGTTTCCCCCTCGCTCCACCAGACATGCGGTCCGTGCCACCCATGCTTCTTCCCACTCAGCCAGGAGCCGGAGTCCCAGTCCCTGCCCAGCCAATGGCACCCCCACTGAAAGGTCCCGTCTTCGTGCAACCTCACCACTGGCTGCATCTCTTCTCACTTACACCTTCGCTCATCAAAGAAGGCTCACCACCACCCAAAACGAAACCTTCTCACCTCACTCAGCACATTCATTTCTCGTCTTTAGCGCTACACAACCAAAATGTCCGAGAACTATGTCGCCCCCAACCAGCAGCGCTACCTCCGCGCCTGCATGGTCTGCAGTATAGTCATGACCCAATCCGTAAGCTCTCACCTCCTCTCTCGCCTCACTCGCAAATCCTAACCACTCTCACAGAGATTTAGAGAAGAAGGCTGCCCCAACTGTGAAGAGTTTCTCCACCTCCAGGGCTCTCCCGATCAAATCGAGAGTTGCACATCGGCCGTCTTTGAGGGCCTCATCGCCCTGGCCGACCCGGGCAAGTCCTGGATAGCCAAGTACAACCGCCTCGACGGCTACGTGCGCGGGACATACGCCAACAAGGTACTCGGTCAACTGCCTGATGAAATCCGTACCATGCTTGAGGAGGAGTATAGGATCCAGTATATCCCGTGAGTCCAGCCTCTTTCTCTTATCCGAGTCGTTGAAAGGTTGCCGTATGTTAAACTTCCTGCTCTTGTACAGACGCGACGGCAGTGCAGTTGACGAATAGACTTGGTTTTCGTGTGTATCAATCATTTTGCCAGGCATAAGGAGTTTGGTGTATTGGCCAGGGGTTATCACAGCATTAAAAGTAACTGGAACATGAATCTTTTGGGCTTAGCGACGGGTCTCATGAATTCCACATGTCTCTATATGTGAATGTTTGGCCACAGAAGATATTCAAGGCAGTCTGCTAGTTTTAATGGCCCATCAATTGTTTGCAGGACACTAGAAGGTACTGAATATGTCTGTAAAGATGATAGAGCCGGGGGTTTTGGATTCATAGTAGCTCGTGAGACTACCACACCGCAAATGTAAACAGATCAGCCACAAGTCAAGAATCAATTCCCATGTCATTTTCTGATTCCAATGCAAAGCCGAACCTTCCTGGTATCATTGTCCAAAATAAAATCATCGCCGCCCAAAACGCCGTTTCCCATGTTCGCTTCCAAGTTCATGCCTGATAACCGCCCGCTTTGGTCAATATGAAGTAACCATCGTATCTTTTCTCTCATCCATCACGCCAAACGACTAGAACCGGGGCCGCTTATGAGGAGGGTCACCGCCACTTCCTCTCGCTTCACGCGCCCTCTTGCGCTCGAGCTCTTCCATCATGATCCTTTCACCGGCGCTCATCTTCTTTGGCTGCTCAACCATGACCTTCTTCGGGGCCCCAGCGAGGGCATTCTTAAACACGTTCTTTGCTGCTGGTGGCTTCGCACCAAACTTGAGCGACACCTTAGCTGGCGGCGGCGGTGGCGCCACGACCTCAGCGGGCTTGCTCTCCCCATCCTTAGCTTCTCCCTCCCCACTCGTCGGCGTCGGCGTCGTAGTCGGTGGTGTCGCACTCTCACTCTTCTTCCCCCCGAAATTCAACTTGATCTTCGCCCCCTCCTCCCTCTTCAGCTCCCTCTCCTTCTCCTCCCTCTCCAAATCCAACCCCCTCTCCTCCGCCTCTTTTCTAGCTCTCTCAATCTGACTCTTCAGCACCGCCATCTCCCTCTCCTCATCCCCCTTGTCCATCATCTCCTTCCGTCTAACCGCCTCCCTCCTCCTCATCGCTTCCGGACTATCATCAATCCACGCGATAAACAACCCATCCTCCTTCTCCGTCACCCTGCAAATCCCCTCCCTCCCAATAAATTTCACAAACTCCGTCAGGCTATGCCACTTCGTCGCGTTCAGATGGACATGATCCTTCTTCGCGATGACCTCCTGATAAAACTTGTTCGCGTGGATCTCCTTTTCACCGTGTGATGTTTTGAGCAGGGAAATGAATTCTTGTTGAAACGCGCGGGAGTAGTCGTCGGTGACTTGCTTGATGTTCTGCCCCACGCTGAGCGCCCGTCGGGTGTGCGACTCGGACTGGCAGTGCATCTTGAACGCGTTCTCGTCCCGGCAGGCCTTCTCGCAGATCTGGCAGAACCACCGGAGCCGCGTGAGGCCCTTTTGCTTCATCTTGTTGGAGAGGTACTTGGTCGAGCCGACTTCTGCTTTGCCCATGATCGATGAGGGGGACTCGCTGCGTGCGAGTCGGACGTTTGGTGAGCTGGAGGTTTGGACTAACTGAGGGATATAATCGTCGTGGTCTCGAAGAATGTCGAGGTTCGGGGTTGGTGGTTAGAGAGAAAGAGGTTTGCGACTGGTTTCGAAGGTTTTTGGATGTTGAATGCAACAGGGAGTCGCCCCACAAGGCTGATTGATAAACTTGCTAGCTGAAAAGACTTGGCATTTGCAATGCAAAATGTGACCCTAACCCTAACGTGCTGGCTGGTGAGCAAATAAGGGCAGGTTTGTTCGAGAAGTAGGAGTTCAAGGGGCTGGGCAAGATGATGTTGTTTTGATGATGGGCTCGGTCGACTCGAGTTGAATAACACTCGCGGTGCGGTTCTAAATATTGCCCATCAGCTGCAAGAAGAAGCAGACCAAGAGCCACAGCATCGAAGTGTATGCTCATCACAGGGCATGAATAGTAAGCGAACCCCGGTAATAATCCCAAAGTTTCTATGTATAATTGACCTTAAACATGTGGTACTCCATACTTCGTTCCCCTTCACCGCATCCTTGAACCTCATCAACCTTTTCTCGCCTTACTCCCTCGCCCATTTTCAAGGTATCAACGCATGCTCATCTTCTCTATCGTCATCGACCGCCCTCTAAGAAACAAACGCCATGCTTTCTCGACCTAAATCACTAACACCCGAAGTAAAGGCTCCGAACTATTCGAAACCACCTCCCTGTCTGAACATTTCATGAGTCATGCCAGTTCCTCTGTCCTTTCCTTAAGAGCAAAACTGCAGGTGCTTATCGGTCTAGTTCCCATACTCGAGGAAAGTAAACAAGCTCGTATGCAGGATGTTCATGGCCCTCTCGGCATCCCGCGATTCTATCACACACGAGATGTTGATCTCGCTGGCACCTATTGTCAAATGAGTCAGCAGGCCGTCACTTCGCCACTTCTTAATCATTAAACATACCTTGAGAGATCATCTCAATATTGATCGAGTTCTCACCCAACGTCGAGAACATCTTGCCAGCAATACCCCTCATGTTCTTCATCTCAGCCCCAACCAAGCTCAGAATGGTCATGTTGTGGATAACCGTCACATCACCGCACTCTTTCAGCTCCTCCACGGCCTGGTTCAGGCTGTCGTACTCCGAGCTGCCGTTATGTACCGCAATAGAGACATGAACCTCACTTGTGGAGATCAAATCAACCGAGATGCGGCGCTGATTAAGGATGGAAAACACCCTCGCCAAAAATGCATGGGCAATCGACCGTTTGTTGGAGTGGATGTTGAGGATGGAGATCTTATCCTTGACCGTGACGGCAGTAGGACGCTTCGGCTTCTTGCGTGCAGATGGATCCGATGGTTTCCTTGGTCTCTGGATCTGCACATCGGCGGCGAGCGAGGGGTCTGGCTTGACGATGGTGCCTTCGCCGCGTGGGTTCTTGACGTTCTTGATTCTGATGGGGATTGGTGGCTGAGCCTTGATCACTTGGTCCATGGTCAAGTGGTGGATGACTTCGGAACCATAAAAAGTCAACTCGGCGGCCTCGGCTGGAGTGATAGAAGGGATGAGTCTGGCGGTGGGGACCTTGGTAGGGTCGGCAGTGAAGATGCCGTCGACTTCCTTCCAGATCTGAAGCTCCTCCGCCTTGAGGCCGACGGCAGCCAGTGAGGCGCAGAGATCCGTGTAGCCACGGCCAACATCGCCATCCAGGAGACTTCCAGGGACGTTACCGAAGAAGCCAGTAACGACAGGTACACGGTCTTCGCAGGCCAGAATCTTCTTGGCAATCACGGCCGTAACCTGACGATAGAAGCTGGCATCAAGGCGCCTTGGGCTGTCAAGATGTAGTACATCGGCCAGGTCAACATACTCGGCGTCAACCCCCTGTCCTTTCGTCAGCATCAAATGTCATGTCACGAATATGTACAAGACTTACCCTGTCCTTGAGCAAATAAGTCATAAACCTACAGCTCAGCTTCTCACCAAAGCTCACCACTCTATCCTTTGCCCTCGAGTTAATCTCCAGATTGAAGCGCTTAGCAGCCAAGAGATACTCGTTGAGCAAATGACAGTCCGACTCGGTGTACTTCTTCACAACAGCACTCAGCTCCGCGTCCTTGATGAAGGTCTCGGCAGCGTCCATATGATCATCCAAGATGTCCTGGACGATGCGCTTGGCCCCATCCAGCAGCACCTCCTGTGTCTCCTCATCGCCAGCTGAGGCAACAATCGCCTTGAGCTTCTTGTACACCTCCAATAACCTGTGTGTAACAACGAGCACGTTGTCAGCTCATCCGTAACATATTAAGTAAAAAAACGTGGGCGCATGTTCTCTCATGATGTCAATCAGGGTGGGTGTATGTGTGGGGGGGGGGAGGCCAAGGAAGCACATGGGGATGCGGGATTCCCAAAAGGGATGCAAATTGAGGAACATGCATGTCTTTCCCCGAACTTGCACATGCCTCCACGGTCTCGCCCGACGAGACACACCCCCAACCCATACCCCAGATCCGACAAATGTTCTCGAGGGTTCACTCAAAACTCACCTGCTTGTGGTTCCCGTCACCTTCTTGCCCGTGCTCCTGGCTGAGCACACCACCACTAGCCGATTGTTCTCGACATATGTTCTGCAATCATGTCAGTCAGATATGTCCTCACGATTAACTTTTTGACGTGATATTTCCGTACCTGATGATATCCTCTGCAATCCTATCAGGAAACTTCCCGACGCTCGTACCACCAAACTTTTGCACCACCCAGCCGTTGGTGCTGGTGTTCTTCCGTAGCGCTTGGACCATTTTTCCGACTTTCTCTGTAAACCGTTTACCGGCAGGCAAAATTGCTTCTTCCGCTTAAGAACCCCCTGCTAGTGAAATAGCTAGGGTGACTCAAAAGACGGTTTTCTTTTGGTGGGGCAGTCAAGACACTCTCAAGTTGGTGAAACAAGAGAGAGACCTCGAAAATCGGGAGGATAAAGAAAAGCTGATGAGTGAGAGAAACCGACTCGCGGTGAAAAAAGCGGTATATATCTCAGTTTCAGAAATTTAACTCTCGGCTGTGTTTCAACAGGCCGGGCAGAGTACCAGGGAATTGCGCAATGGCTCCAATGGCACGGTTGACGAGAGATAAATGTTGTTTAGGAGCGATGACTCTTAACTTCGAAGACCCCCGGGTTTTTCTGGCGGGGAGGAGGGATGATCTTTTATGAATAAGTCAGCAAACTGCAATGCCTCGCGAGAATGGACAGAAGAAGAAACCCCCTAGGGGACGCCCGGCGTGGCTGCTGTGTCTGTCACAACAACCCGGTCTCAATGAGGAAAAAACGGCCGAGATGTGAGAACGTGCAGCACTTGGTCCCCCGTGGGTTCGGGTGAGACACATATGCCCACCTACACTCAACATGCGCGGGAGGAATGGGGAGGTTCGGACAGGAGGAAGTAAACGGTTCCGTGCTCGTGCAATGCGGGATACGGGATGATTGACCTGTGAAAACAAAATGGGGCCAGGTACGGTACCTCTTTTTTTGGTTTTGTATATGGGTTCGTATATACCAGCACCCCCAAAGTTCCAAGTTCAGGTATGGTAAGGTGGGCGGGCAAAAGCTGTCCAGTAGCAATTGGTTCAATGCAAATGTTTAAAAAAAAAAAAAAAAGCCACCACCAGCCAAAGAAAGCGGTATCTCGGTCTGGACAACCGGAAGGCAGGTTTTCGTCTTAACCAACCGGGCGAGGGTTCCGCAAATAAAAAAAGAATGAGAGACGTAAGTAGATCCTCGATGGAGGTGGTAGTAAGAAAGGAGGCGATGACTCCGTGTCTACCAGGTAACAGCAAGCCCCCCGGTCCTAGAATTGGCAGATAACAAAAGAGGGAAGAGGTGAGAGGAGACACAAAGGCCGAACCGGTTAAAAAACCCAGGTAACGAAATCTCGCCAGAGCAACAAACCCACACCCCGACCCGACCGAGTCACTACTACTGACAACAACCCGGGAGGGAGGATATCGGATCTTGTACCGCGCCGGTCCAGGTGTCCAGGACCACTAGAGACCGCCTACTTCGGAGGCAGGGTTTTCGTGGCTTTGCTGTCATTGAGAACTCGCTGCTGGAGTGAGTGTGGGGCAGGTGGGGTCCTGTCTGAAGTTTCGCAAACCGCCACGCTGGAGTGCATGTGAGATTTCTCCTTTCAGAATTGGGGGTTCCTGGCCACTTGCAGCCACTTGTCGTGTACCCCGATGGATGAATCGGGTGTGTTGTTTGAGGGCCTGCATCTGACGTAGCGGTGGCCTATGAGATTGGACATCGCCGTGCTATTCAGAAGGGATACACGGACAGGAAGCTAGGAACAATTCAAAAAGCTCTTTGAAAATTGCCACAAAATCACGCCTTCGGAAGGTAACAATGCCACCCCTCAAGCAACCAACATAGCTTAATATACAATTGTCTTCTTCTCTGCGAAGAATGCCACCACGAGAATTTCAAGAGCTAGTGTATCCGTATATTTGCCCTTTCACCAAAATTTTGGAACACCTTTTTCCTTGTCTATTTCCCGTTTATTGTCGAGTGGAGATTGCCGCTCACCCTGATCCCACCCGAATCATGTATACACATTAATCCGTAAATGCAACCGCATCCTTCCTGTATATAGACAGACGCCGCCCATATGTGAATATGCAGATCTCGCGGTGATTAAATCCCGCCTTCTATATGCGACGGGCACACGCGGACATCGGCTCTCCCGTTTTCATGAGGTACTTTTATCTTTCCAAAACACGGGGGATATTCTTCTCCCTAAAACTTGGCACATCACTTTACTACTTCCTTTCCTCCTCTTGGACCCCCTCGTGGCCCTCATCCTCGTCTTCCTCTGGTTCCTCCAGACCCTCTTCAATCTCCTCAACCTCGGTGATATGGGGGCTAGTCGTCGCAGGGGGAACATCACCACCGGACATCTGCCACTCCATGAGTTTGCTGAAAGCGCTATCCGGGTTGTTGCTCAGCTCAGTGTAGCTGCCGACTTCCGCCACAGTGCCTTCTCTGGACAGCACAATAATCTTGTCAGACCGCTTGATGGTAGACAATCTATGAGCGATGGAGATAGTAGTGCTGCGACCCTTGAGCAATTCGGCAAGAGCAGAGTTGACAAGAGTCTCAGATTCGGCATCAAGGGCCGAAGTCGCCTCATCCAAGAGCAGAATATCAGGATCCTTGAGGAGGGCACGAGCAATGGCGATACGTTGCTTTTGCCCACCTGACAGCTGCGCGCCTCGAGCACCGACCTGGGTTTCCAAGCCGTCAGGGAAGTCACTGATAAATCCGCAGTTGGCCTTTTGAGCTGCCGCAATGATCTCCCATCTCTTAGCATTCGGCCTTCCGTACGAGATGTTCTCGGCAACGGTACCCGAGAACAGCACAGGCTCCTGAGCGACCATACCAATCCGTCGTCTGAGTGATTTGACGTTCATTTTGGAGATGTCCACGCCGTTGATAGTGATAGTTCCGGAGGTTGGGTTGTAGAAGCGAAGTAGCAGAGAGGCCACAGTTGACTTACCGCCTCCCGAGGGACCGACGATGCAAACGTTGCTGCCAGAGGGAATCTCACAGTCGAGGCCGTTGAAAATAGGTACCGCCGGTCTCGTAGGGTAGGCGAAATTAACGTTGGAGAACCTGATAGGACCTTGCGCCGATTCGACTTTCATGCCAACGGTCTGGGGAATTCCAGGCTTCCGGTCTTGGAGCTCAAAGAGACGACTGGCAGCGCCAACACCTTTCATCAATTCCGAATAAAAGCCGCTGACACCGAACAGACTGGACCCTGCAAAGACAGTATACATCATGAAGGATGTCAGGTCGCCCAGGGTCATGGCCCCTGTACGAACAAGATTGCCTCCCACGATGAGCATAGCCAGAATAGTCATATTGCCCGCCCAACTGGTGGAAGCGAAGAATGTTGCGGAGACGATAGCTTCCCGCCTCCCGAGCGCGAAAATCTTCTTGACCTGCGTGCTGTACCTGCCAATTTCTTGAACCTCGCCCACAAAAGCCTGACTCGTCTTGATGTTGCCCAACCGTTCCTCAGCAATTTTCATAAGTGAGCCCACGTTCTTCTGAATCTGTCGACTGAGGTTGCGAATCGAACGGCCGTACAATACAGCACCAACACCGATAGGGGGGACCATGACAAGAATGATCGCGGTAAGCTTCGGGCTCAGCCAAGCCATGGCGATAAACCCAGCAGCGCCGCTGACCAAAGACCGTAGACCATCCGAAACGTTTTGCGTGATACTCTTACCGACGATGACGGTATCCGAGTTCAGCCGCGAGATCAAGTCACCGACCCGGTTGGCGTCAAAAAATTCAGCGTCCTGAACATACGTCCTGCGGTAAAGCTGCGTCCTCAACCTAGCGACGACACGCTCACCAACAATCCGGAGGAGAATAATCCGCCCAAAGTTGGCAGTCGCACCAATCGTAAGGACGGCAGCAAGTCCAGCAAAGAACTGTGTCAGAGTAAGCCCAAACAGCCTGACCTCGTCGGCATTTTCCTTGGTTGCGAGATCCAAAATCCGGCCGACGGAGAACGGAATCGACATGGTAACACTAGAAGAGATGAGCAGCAAGACAAAGGCCACGCCCAGCCACTTGACTTCAGGCCTGGCGATCTTGATCAACCGCCAAACCTCGGCCCAGCCAGGCTTGCCTTCAGAACCTTGACCTTTTCCTTCTTTGGAAAGGCGCGCCGCCATGTTGACGTGCGCAGCCTTGGCCGCCTTTGCGCTTTTCTGAAACCCATGTGCCTTGAGATGTTGGTCCACCTCTTCTTCCTTCTTGGTTTGTTCCTCCTGTGTTAAAGATTGCTGCCCCTTGGAGGCACCCTCCTTTGCTTGCTCTAACCTCCGTGGTGTTGTCGATAGTTGGCGAAGAATACCAACTGGTGAGGCCCACGATGGTTGGGCAAGCCTAGGTCGTGGTCCGAGAGGCGAGTGTTGTATAGTTGAAGATGTTGCTACCGCTGGGGTCCTCCCAGTTTCGGGGCGAGTCGAGAAGTGGCGGCAGGGTTGGAGCTTTGCGAGAGCTGCGGCCGAGCATGGCCTCAGCGCCTGGAATACATCTCGGGACAATATCAGAGGTGCTGGTGATGGTGAATGCGCATTTGCATAACTGATCCCGCCTGCACCTAAGGCGCGTTGCGGGAGCAGAGCCGCGCGGCGCAAAGCTGCCGCTGCGACCGCTCCCGAAACCATGACGAGCAGTTTCTAAGCTCGCGCTGGCTGTATGAGAGAATTCCAGGTCGTGCTCGGTGGTTGCTTAGGTGGGCCTCGCTATCTCGAGAAAACCAAATGTTCGGGGGTTGTCATGTCGACCTGGCGCCGGCCGTAGTGTGCGCAGTTGTCGGCTTAGGGCGCGTCAAGTTCCATGTGAACCACGGAGCAATGGAGAGCGGAAGTGCATGGAAGAAAAATCACGGATCGGATGGACGAGGTTCGCTCGCAGTCCCGGCTGCCAAATGGGACCCTTGCCTTGAAATTGCTGGGCATCGGGATTCCGTCATCCTAATCGCCGAGGCGGCAAGCTTGGGCCCACTGTGTGCCTTCACGGGCCGGATGCGGTTTTTCTTCTGTTGTCCGCCAGGTGGCATATGCCATGGCGTCTTGGCATTTCAATGGATATCAAAAGTGATGTCCAAACCTCGCACAATCTTCAAATGCTTCAGGGAACTGTCCGAGTAAACAGAGCAATGATTGTTCTCACTGCGCTATATAGAACCCATGTGTCTACAAATATCCTCCCAGCCACAGGAACCCAGCCGTCCTGAAGCATTAAGCGCGATGGACAGGCCTATGATACAACAAAACTATACACAGCGAAACCCTTGATCCCGAGAGAAGCCGAGAACCCCCCTGGGAGAGCCAGAACTCCAGCCCAACTCCAAAATGCAACTCAAATCCCAATATGCAAACTGCGAGAAATCAGACCCTTACGGCCAGTCCTGTCGAAATACATCCCTTTCTCACGCGCTTTGGCTTTCCTTGCGCAACATCTCCTGAACATCCTCGTCAATCCCATCGTTACCAAGATCCGGGAAGTCGTCTGACGGCGCCACCTTGCGCTTCTTGCTGGACCCGTTGACCGGCACTGCCTGATAGTTCGCGGCAACACTCGACAGCATCTCGATCCCAGGAGCAACCACTGGGAAAATAGGGGTCTGCTGGGGCACAACGGCCGAATGGTTGCCGTTCTGCTCAACCTTCATAGGCTCGTCATCGGCATCGCTATGGTGAGGTGGCGTCAATGCCTCAAACTGGGGAGGCTCCGGCTCGGTAGATGTTCTGTCACCCGTGGCACCAGGCTCCTGCTTAGCGACCTGGCCGCCAAGAATAGTTGCCTCGACTTGATTCTTCTTCTGTTCGATCTCGGTTCTACGGCCGCTGAGTAGCTTCATGTGAGCTTCCTCCTGCTGGAGAGCATTCTGGTTCTCGGCGAGGAGCTTCTCCAAGCTTCTGATCATCTCTCTTCGGGTCCGTATACTCTCCGCAACCGCGCCCTCGGCATTGGACAGATTCTTGAGTAGCCCATTCAAGCGAGCCGCCTGGAGAGGTAGAGCAGTGGTCTGGGTAGTGGCTGGGTCGGAAAGCTTCTCGTACTCTGTCTGGGCATTGGTGAGAGCGGTCTTCATGGGGGTGGCAGTTCTAGTGGCAGCCTGATACTGCGTGACCAACGGTGCGAGCTCAGAAGGAACAGGAGGGCCTGAGGAATTGAACCCAGACCCGCCGAAAGTACCGCCATTGTTGGTAGGGCGTGATTTATCGAGTTCTAAGAGAATGGTGCGTTAGCAGGCACTCTTGAGTCAAAATGCTTTATAGTATCATGTCACTTACCTCCCATGCGCTCATACAGGCTCAGGATAGTGTCTTTGTCGAACACGCTACGGTCCCGCCAGACATCAACAACTCTTCGCAGCTTGTTCTGAACATCAGGATTGGCACCCTTGTACGCTGATGCAGTAGCTTCCGCAATGACAGGACCAAAAGCATTGATAAAGTCATCCCTCTGACGAGCCTTGGTCTGCTGTGTGACCTCTGTCTAGAGTCAGTAATAAGAACAGCATTACGATGAAGCTAGTGGCGGCACTCACCATTCGCGAGGTAGATCATGTTAAGCCTCTTCGGTGGCGGCAGGTCCTTGAGTTTGCCGAGCCACAAGTTGACAGTCTGAGTTGCATGACGTCTGTCGACGCAGTTAGCATCTACATAAAACTCGGCGGGGGTCTCATTGAGACCCCATGCCCGATTGAAGTCGAAAAACATACCTGTGGAACATGATCCATTGAGCCGTGGTTGCGATGCTCTCATGTGTCTCGTTTAGAGCCGAGAGCTTCGACAACACTGCATCATCGGTATATGCCATTGTCGAATATACAGCTTCAAAGATAGAAAAAGTGTGGATAGATGCTATAGCCCCGGAGATGAATACAGATGGCCGAAACTGAAGCAGACAGGCAATAAAATCTGATGATAATGGGTAGTTGTGGAATGTGGTGGATGATTTTCAATGTGCGTCCCAAAATCAAGAAGCTTGCTCAAATCACGATTCAGATGGCCGACTTGAAAAGCAGACGTCGCGGGCCTGCTTGGTTGCGAGAGCTTCGCCACGAGTATCGCACTATCAAGAGCTACACTTCCTACCACATGTCCAGGGTATTTGCCAAGCAGGAAAGAAGGATGGGACAGAGTGAATTGTGCAGTTTTGTTTTGCTGTGGAGATGGAACCGGAAAAGTGATGGGGATGCTAGGAGCTTTAAATGGATTGGAAGGTTGTTGCCCAGCTCCAGATGCATCAAAGACTGTTTCGTTTCAGGCGGTACCGGATTATTGCATAACCTTGGCATCCCACTCGATTGAAGCATAGCCTAACCACCCCTGCCAGCCAATCGCTCCTGCAGCTCCAGGTGTCAGCCAGCGGCCCAGCGCAAGCGCAGCAACCTGGCGCGATCAAAGGCACCTTCCAATTATTAGAACCACCACTACCACAGAAATTCCAAACCTGTGACTTTTACATATTGCCCGGCTTCCTCGCTTGAAACTTTGCCGAATTACGCACAATCACCATGGCTGACAGATTCCCATCTTTGGAGGACTTCGACTCCGGCGGTAAGTCGGGACACAGCCCCTATATGCCTTGTACCTTGATGGAATCGAGCCGCTTCTAACACTTTCGCATTCAGCCCAGACCGGCGTCCAGGATGCATCCGAGGTTCCCACAACCAGCAACTTCCTGGAGCGTGAGAAAGCTATTCTCGGCGATGACGCCAACCAGTTTGCGACAGTCGAGGACGCCGGCTTCGACGATGGTGACGATGATTTGCTAGGAGGCGGCATCTCGGCCCCAGGCGATAACAATGCTGCGTTTGATAGCCAATTCCCTGATATCACCAGCCCAAATGAGGTATGAAAGAGCATAAGGAATAATTGCGTCGTCGCTGGATCCGAGTAAACTAACATTGATCGGATAATGCAGGGCCTCACGCCCCTCGGCGGTACCACCATCACCGGTCCCTCTGTCAGCTACAACTCCGGCTACACACCCTACGCCGAGGAGGCGGAAGAACCCCAAGTGATCAAAGACTGGAGGGAGAAGCGGGACGCCGGCAACGCCAAGCGGGCAGAGCAGTTCGCCCAGCAGCGCGCCGAGACCATCAAGGAGGCCCAACAGAACATTGACGACTTCTACGAGAATTACAACAATAAGAAGGAGAAGACGATTACACAGTCGCGGAAGGAGGCTGAGCAATTTCTGGCCAGCCGCGAGGACACCACGTCGGGCGGCACCAGCTGGGAGCGCATCGCCAAGATTGTTGATGTCAGCGGCAAGGGTGCTAAGGGCGGTGCTTCCGGCTCTGGCAAGGAACGATTCAGGGAGTTGCTGGTCAGCTTGCGCAAGGACGAGAAGGCCCCTGGCGCAGAGGGCTACTAAACGACATGGAAGCGGGAGCTCGGGGGATAGGGGACGACGGGGGCAGACACCAGTCACAAATACAACGAGGAGTCATGGCCTCATGACTATGACACGACGACAGCAATATTCGCATTAATGTACTTTTAGATGGGGCTCTTCTATTTGCTGCACAGGACTTCTCGGGTTTTAAGAGTGAAGGCGTCAAAAGAACAATGGGAGCACAGCTTTTTTCTTCGCAAAAGCAATGATTGGGAGTTTCACTTTACATTGTATGAACCTGACAGAGCAAGAGCATTTCACAGCAAACCAACAGGAACATCAAGGCACCAGGCGGACCATCAGTAATCGCCCTTCTAGTTCTGTTTCTCAACCCCTTGCTATACACATATACAAGTTTTCAGCGTGGTCTATGTTTCCCCGCCTTCTCTTCTTTCCTCACTCTCTTTCCTAAGCTATACCAGTTTGCATCTGGCGTGATAAGGTAAACTTAGTTCTTGCTGAACCAGGTCTTATAGCCGCAGACCTGACGGCCCATGGCGTACATGGTGGCTGCGTCCCTTGTCAGCTTGAACATCGTCTAGAAATAACATTGATACATACCACCGAAGGTACCCCACAACACGACGTAGTAGGGGGTGAGCAAGAAGCCGCTGCGGGGGCTCTGTTCGAGGGTAACAAGGTAGTTTGGTTAGCCAGCATATCCACCTATACATCATGTGTGGCCTCTGTTCTCGGTTGTCGATTCCCAGCTCGTTGCCGGTATATTTCCCCCTTTTGCAGTTCCTTCTCGCATCCCCAAGCCACTAGAAACAATGGGGGAGGGCACTCACAATTCTCCAGATGCGAGTGTGGGCGCGGTAGGCAGCCTGGAAAGCCCGCTGCTGCTGGGGGACCTTGTTGGGAGCGTCGACGAGACTACAAATCCAGACACACTCGAATTAGCCACCCAGTGTTCCCGTCTCTTTATTCTTTTTCGCTCCATTCAAAATCTTCCTCCTATTCCCTTGATTTTGCTGAAGAGTTGTGTTGTTGTTGTTGTTGTTGTTGTTGTGCCTCCGATTCTACCCCTCCTCCTTCCATTCCCAAAAGCGCAGTCGTATGATTCGTGAAATGTCGTCGGTATTTTACTGCGCGAGAATTGCAAACTCCGCACCCCTCCCATCGGTAAAAACACAGCGAGAGAGTATCTTGCTTACCCCATTGTGAAGAAAGAGTGAGCGGAGATTGGGAAAAAGGTTTGTTGGTGTTCGGTCGGCCGGCGGCGGGTTGCAAACAACAGCTGGTGGTGTTGAATTGGATTGATGGTTGGTGGTTTGAAGCTTGGGTAGGCGGAATGACGGAGCAGTCAGCAACACACAAGCTTGCCGGGGCGGACCGGGGAACTGGTTGTGGCCAGTGCTCAGGGTTGACTAAGCAAACCTTTCGGTTATTCGAGCTTTCGTAGCTTTTTGCTTGTGAAGCTACAACCCTGCATTGGTTCCACTTGGCCTCAGAGCTCCGGATAACATAATGACTTCACTATCATGCTGTGTGTATATGGGTGCAACATCAAGCAACGGGATAAGGCGTTGACATATCCTGAATATCATACATATCTCAATTAATTGGTATAAAAGCATTTGAGCTCATTGCTCCAGTCCCGGGAGCATTCTAGTAATTCTCGTGAGCCTTCCATCTAGACAAAGAAACCCTCCCAATTATGCGCCTTGCTAGCTGTGTATCGCGAAAATCATGTAGCTGTAGTTTAGGACTAGTTTCCTTTAGTCGTCGTCGCTTGATCCCCCATGCTTTTTAGGCTTAATGACCAGTAATATGATCACAGCGGCGATTAGAAGAAGCAAGAGCAAAATGATCTTCCGCTTAATCGTCTTCCTTTGGTACCCTTCCGCGACTTTGAGCTCCTTCGCAGCTTCTTTCACGTCACTGGACATGGACTCGACATTGTAGTCTATCCTGTCCAGCATGGTGCCCTGGTCGATGACCATGGTCTGCAAATCTCGGAAAAGATTCGCCAGGTCGATGATACCCTGGGCGATGTCTTCAATTTCTCGTTCTCGTTGCGCAATAGCGGCATCATTCGAATTGAGGAGTTTTTGATGGGTAACGGCTTGTAGTGTGGCTTGCGAATATGATTTATCCGCGTCGGATTCCAATATCGATGGCTCGCCTCCACTTAAAGCAGTCGAAGATTGGTCGATAGGACTGATCAGTCCAGACATGCCCTTGAGTTCTATTCGAAATGTCAGCATCAATGGGGCGTCCACACTTCATCATGCATGGCGGTTCCTCACTTTTGAGGTAGTTACTTTGCTTCTTGCGAAACAATGAGCTCGCTTCCTGTACTCTTGTCGCCAGGTTGACCTGAATATTTTTGGCCATAGTCTCATCCGCGCGACTCATCTGGCCCGTCTGCTTGCCCTCGCGAACCATTTGCTCTATCCGTTGGATGCATCCGTGGCAATCGTGGAATCCCTTCGTGATAGCTTGGGTCAACTTCTCAATCTCTCTCTCCTCGGCCTTCTTGGTATCCTCATCGTTGAATCCAGGTAGCACATGTTTCTGATGTAGTCGTTCCAGCTTCTGACCTTTTTGGGCAATTTCGGCCAATATCTCGGTGACTTCGTCTGACACGTCGGCGTATCGTGGAGGAAGTAGGTCCATTTCGATCACCGCATCACCATCGTCCACATCGTACGCTCCGGCAGATAGTAGCCCCCTTCTATCCTCGTCTGCCGAGAACAACACTCCTGTGCTTGCGCCGCTGCTTCCGCCGAAGCGATCGCCCACTGTTGATGGCCCATATCGATTTCGTTGTGCCGGGTGGTGGGCATACGACTGCCGGTACGAAATGTAGCTAGATCATCGTGTTAATACACGCGTCCCCATACACCAAAAAGCAGGCCAAACTACCTACAGGTTTGTGCGGTCTCGCCACATGGCGGACGCCGGAAGGGTAGGAGAGTCCCTTCAATTCGCTACGAAAGTTGGTAAAGGAGTGAACGGGCCGTCTTGTGTATGTTGCCGCAAATGTGGATGTTGCGACATCACATCGTAAATCACCGTTGGAATGCGCCGCTGCTACTCGCTCTCTGGCCTCGAAAGCTGGTTGTACTGCTACTGAAAGATGATGACGCCAAAGCAGACACAATTGCCAATTGCAGGAGGCGCAGTGATGTCCGGCTGGGGCCCCTTGGCTGCAAGCTAGAACAGCCTCGGGGGCAGGGCGGCCGTCAGCTGCCAACACCTGTGGATCAGGTGGCTGCCCACAGTGAAGGCAACACCAACAGCAGGCCGCTTGTGCCTTGGCAGTTGCGCGCACCCAGCACCCAGGAGGAGAAGGCAGCAATGCAGGCCGCTGGAGGCCCGGGCGCCTCTCCAGAAGGGGGGCCCCGCACCCCTTCTCGAAAGCTTGCGTCTCATTTAATCTGACCCTCACGACGACTCCATCAGCTCGCCGAGACGCTACACTTCGTTCTTTGGCCTTCTACAAACACCAGTGTTGCCAGATCACTTCAGAATACTTTCAGCACATCCATAACCAACCTTCGTTCACTACAGACGCATCAAGATGGTCAGTTTTCCATCTCAACAGATGCGCGCGAGACCCTGAGCACTGCGTGGGAACCCCGCGGTTGAGGGGACAATCAGGCGGCATTCGCAACACATCCAGGAGAGCATCGCAAAGCTGACTTTGCTCGTAACAGGCCGACTCTCTTACCGAGGAGCAGGTGTCCGAGTTCAAGGAGGCGTTCTCCCTCTTCGTAAGCTCCACCTCTATCCTTTCGATATCTACTCTCGGCGCAAACATGCTGACATCTTGAACAGGACAAGGACGGTGATGGTTAGTAGCGCTCCTGCAGCCGAGTTTCTTACATCTTCCCCCAACCCCGCCCAACGAGGCTCGCGTTTCGCACGTTCGACACTCGTGCGACGGCGATGACGATAAAAACGACGATTGCCATCCGATTTATATACTCCTTTGCATTGTACGAATTACTAAACGGTTGAACAGGACAAATCACTACTAAGGAGTTGGGCACCGTCATGCGTTCGTTGGGACAGAACCCTTCCGAGTCAGAGCTCCAGGACATGATCAACGAGGTCGATGCGGACAACAATGGCACTATTGATTTCCCTGGTATGCACTACTGGTTGCGCGGTTGCGCATCTACACGAGCACATGGCTGACTAGGCTTAGAGTTCCTCACCATGATGGCGAGAAAGATGAAGGACACCGACTCCGAGGAGGAGATCCGTGAGGCATTCAAGGTTCGCATACTCCCAATGAGGTGGATGGCCAATCAACTCTAACAACCATTTACAGGTGTTCGATCGCGATAACAACGGCTTCATTTCAGCTGCTGAATTGCGCCACGTCATGACCTCAATCGGCGAGAAGCTTACCGATGACGAAGTTGATGAGATGATCCGTGAGGCTGATCAAGACGGCGATGGACGCATTGACTGTAAGCTCCTCTTCAAATCTTGCTCGGGTGGCCTATGTTGACCATTCACAGATAACGAGTTCGTGCAGCTCATGATGCAGAAGTAAAGCCGAAGCCGCCAATTTGCATTTAACGTCGCCTCTTATGAAAAACTGCGTCTAATGTTTCGGATTTCTCTGTCTACTTCATTCTGGATGGATCTACCTCGGTCAGCGTCGGGTAGGGTTTTATCGCCAGAGGTTTGATATCAAACATCAATCGCAAGGGGTTCCCCTGTTCTCTGTTGGGCATCATGCTTGACGCTATCTCCACCCTGGTGTTGCTCCTCTTCCCGGGGGTTTCAGGGGCTAGTGGGGTACTGCGGACCAAGCAGCAAAAGTGAAGTGGTGATTGATGGGTTGCTGGGGAGAATCATCGACAAATGCTCAGACTTCTTGGCTTGCTCCTGTGTCGTCAGGGTGTTTGTTGGTTATTCACGACCTTATTGTTTGTGTCCTAACGACTCTTTGCTTTGTCATCAGCGTGATATTGTTATCAGCGGGATATTCTTGGTGTAGGTGATAATAAGAAACCTGTTTTAGAAGGGAATAGACTTGGAACACTTGGCTCAAACTGATTAGTATCTCATTTCATGATGCCTAACCCAGACTCCTGTCCACCCAAGGTAACACAATATCTAAAACCCAGATAAATTCCCAAAAAAAGCCAACCATTCACGTCATTTTGCCGAGCTAGCCGCTACCAAAAAGAAAACCTTAACTAAACAGTACCCTCCAAGGGAAGCATCCGCCTCCCGCTCATGCAGAACGATTGTGGCAGTGCTTGCTTGCTACACTGCCAGAAACCGAAAACGAGGCTCAGCCCTATAGGGCTATGGAACGTCAGAGAACGGATGCATAGAACGAAAACCATCGATAGTATTATGCGGTCGGGATTGGGGAGGCGGTGGGTTGGGTGATGTCGAATAGAGTAGGTGATCTTTGCACTGCCCCCTTTTTCTTCTTGTAGCCAGCTTTCCGACGACTTATTGCCTTCCTCTCAGATAAGCTCAAAGGGTGAAGATCGACTATTCTTTGCGCAATCAAGGGGCTACTTTCAAGTGCGAAATTTCTTCTTGTGGTGATTATTTATCGTCGAAGTCGGCCGGGAAAAAGGTATGGGCTTTTCAAGCCACAGCTGATCGGGTGAGATACGCCGGTGGCCTGGGAATGCTAAATGGCTCGAGGGCGGCTGTCTTTTTCTTTGTCCTATCGCGCATATGGAAGGCCATGGGGATCATGACTGCGCCCATGCCGCCGAAGGGGCCGTTCCCTCCGCCGAAGGGGTACTTGGGGAACATGGCGGCGGCCGTTGCCACGAGGGTGAGGATGAGGACGCGCCTGGGCTTGGGGCTGGAGAAGGGGGTTAGGCTGGGTTTGAGAGGATCGGTTGGTGACAAAAGGGAGAGGAAAAGACTTACTCCCGGGGTAGGCGAAGGGGGAATCTTGGTCGTTGCATTTGGGTCGTCAGGAGTAGGGACAGAGTGTACTTGGGGATTCGTCGAGCTGTGCGATCTAAGAGATGGGAGCGGCGCTTGAGGGTAGATGGAGGGATGTGAAAGGTTTTTTTTGAAATACTGGGAACAAGGGGAAGAAGAGTGCGAATTTAACTGTTGGCTTTGAGTGGTCTGGCTTGGTTCGTGGCTTGTGTCAGCGAGCCAAACGGTTATTTAGCCATGTCGAGTTTATTTTTTTTCAACGGCTTTGCAACCGGTATTCACTTGACTATACTTCGAGGAGAAATGCTCTTGACATGCTGCCAAAGTGGGACGCGTGAACCACGACTTTACGTTGGAGTAGCATGGTTGAATGCTCCTTGATGCAGCTCCTATAAAAGCCTCTTGAGCCCACATATTGTTCCGTAGACCGTGGAGCAAGTTTAGATACTTGGACTCCGGTAGAACTATTTTTTCCAGGCCACAGCCTTTTTTTCTTTCATGACTCGAAGTGTAAATTGCGCCACCAAAGTCAGGATCTTCTGGACAGGAGCAAGTACCACAGCATTGTAACAATGCGCCGGCACAGCCGGGTAAGGTACTTGACTGTGGTCATTTGGGTTAGGAATATCCCAAACTTATTTGGTTGTATGTCCTAAGCCTACGACGGGTTGCAGCGGTCTTTGAGACACGGCTTGACAAGGAGTAGCCCCTATTTTACCCCTTTTTTGATCCAGCTGCAAAAGGCTTTACTGACCGACTTCCCACAAACATAGGTAACCAAGGGTAGAGGTCATATTATTCTATTCCGGAGTTTTATGCATGGCAGAAATAAGAGTTTTGAAGTCTTGGCAAAGAATATTACAAAAGCTTCAAAGTGCTGCCTCATTGACTTGACAAAGTGTCGAGATTGTTGAAAGGGGGAATGACCCACCTTAAACCCTCAGGGTCTAGAACAGGGCGCCAATAGCACTTCCCGCTGCCTGAGGCACCGAATGCGACATGGGTCCGACAGCTGCCACCTGAACCTCCAGCGGACACCACGGCAGAGCCACATCGCTGAGAGAGACCATCTGGTAATGCGAGCAACGGTCTGCAACTAGCGAACACACGAACAACATCCCCAAAACCTCCCGCTCTCAATTCTGGTCCAATTTCCTCCCTAGGCCCCTACGAGGGCCCTAATAAGTCACCATGAGCTCCCGTGAGTTTAATGCCCGCCATCTCAACACCTGCGCCGAATGTATATCGCCAGCCAGATCCCAAGGTACTGACGTGCGTGCAACCCCACAGTCAAGCAATTCATCCGCAACGTACGCGCCGCGAAGACCATCGCCGACGAAAGAGCTGTTATCCAGAAAGAAAGCGCATCCATCCGTGCCAGCTTCAGGGAGGAGAGCGCAGATCACAGCGTCAGGTACATATATGACCGAGCTCGGGAGACCGCCATGTCAGTAGTTGGGCAGTGTGTGCTGATGATGGGAAACGATATAGGCGAAACAATGTGGCCAAGCTCCTCTACCTCTTTACGCTCGGCGAGCGCACTCACTTTGGCCAGATCGAATGCCTGAAGCTTCTTGCATCGCCCCGCTTCGCCGACAAGCGGTTAGGACATCTTGCGACGAGCTTGCTGCTCGATGAGAACCAAGAGGTTCTTACCCTGGTTACCAACTCTCTGAAAAAGTGCGTTGCCCGTTCTCTCGAGAAGATGCACTGGCTAACTTCAGGGTGCTAGTGATCTCTCACATTCTAATCAATACGTGGTCGGTCTTGCGTTGTGCACGCTGGGAAACATTGCTTCGGTCGAAATGTCGAGAGACTTATTCAGCGAGATCGAGAACCTGATATCGACCGCGAACCCTTATATTCGACGGAAAGCCGCTCTGTGCGCCATGCGTATTTGCCGGAAAGTACCAGATCTACAAGAACACTTTATCGAAAAGGCGAGCCAGCTGCTGTCCGATAGGAACCACGGCGTGCTGCTTTGCGGCCTGACCCTGGTCAACAGTCTCTGCGAGGCCGATGAAGCCGAGGGCGGCGAAGAAGGAATTGTCGACAAGTTCAAGCAATTCGTCCCGGCGCTTGTGAGGATTTTGAAGGGGTTGGCATCTTCGGGATATGCCCCTGAGCACGACGTGACGGGAATCACAGACCCCTTTTTGCAGGTCAAGCTCCTACGGCTGCTCCGTGTTCTGGCCCGAAACGACGCCCAGGTAACGGAACAGATCAACGATATCCTTGCGCAGGTCGCAACCAACACAGACTCTTCCAAGAACGTTGGAAACTCGATCCTTTACGAGGCGGTACGGACCATCTTGGACATCGAGGCGGACTCGGGTTTGCGCGTTCTGGGTGTGAACATTCTGGGCAAATTCTTGACGAACAAGGATAACAACATTCGCTACGTCTCATTGAACACACTCGTCAAGGTGGTGGCCATCGATACCAATGCCGTGCAGAGACATCGAAATACTATTTTGGAGTGTCTAAGGGATCCCGATATCAGCATCAGGAGGAGAGCCTTGGACCTCAGCTTTACACTCATCAACGAGAGCAACGTTCGGGTTCTGATTAGGGAACTGCTGGCTTTCTTGGAGGTGGCCGACAACGAGTTCAAGCCGATTATGACCACCCAAATTGGCCTTGCAGCAGATCGATATGCGCCAAACAAAAGGTGGCATTTCGATACCATGCTGCGCGTGCTGAGCCTGGCCGGAAACTACGTCAAGGAGCCAATTTTGTCTTCTTTCGTTCGCCTCATCGCCACTACCCCCGAGCTTCAGACCTATGCCGTACAGAAGCTGTACACTAACCTCAAGAAGGATATCACACAGGAAAGCTTGACACAGGCTGGTGCGTGGTGCATCGGTGAGTATGGCGACGCTCTACTTCGGGGTGGTCAGTATGAAGAGGAGGAGTTGGTCAAGGAGGTCAAGGAGCACGAGATCATTGACCTCTTCTCCACCATCCTCAACAGCAGCTATGGTACTCAGGTGACCACCGAGTATCTGATTACAGCCTTGGTCAAGCTCACGACCAGGTTCTCCGAACCAGCGCAGATCGAACGGGTGCGCCGCCTGCTACAAAACCATCAGACAAGTTTAGATGTCGAAGTGCAACAGCGCGCTGTCGAGTTCGGCAACCTATTCTCATACGACGAAATCCGCCGTGGCGTGCTTGAGAAGATGCCTCCTCCGCAAATCAAGGAGTCATCGCGGGTACTTGGTGAAGCGGCAAAGAAGACGAAGAAGGCAGACAATAGGAAGTCCAAGTCTCTCAAGCCCAAGGAAGAAGATCTCCTCTTCGACCTTATGGGCGACAGTGGTCCCTCTGCTCCATCACCAGTCAATGGCACCCAAAATGCCGATTTGCTGGCGGATATCCTTGGGGGTTCCAGTGCCCCAGCTCCCACCAGCTCGTCACCAGCTCCAGCGCAGTCGAATGTTGCCTCCATCATGGATCTTTTCTCGCAGGGCCCAACATCTACCCCATCTCCGGGTCCTGTTGCTGCTGCCCCACCACCCAGCGCCGCTCTCTTTTCAGTAGATGCCGCCCCGGCACCGCAGCCAGCCGCTGCTCCAGCTAGCCCCGTGGGACACCCCTGCTACGACACCAATGGCTTGAACGTTACTATTCAGACACAAAGGAACGCAGAAGGCATGATTCAAGCTATTGCCAGGTTCCGAAACACATCCGGCGGACCCCTGTCGAATGTCGGGCTGCAGGCTGCAGTACCAAAATCACAGAAGCTGCAGCTTCTCAGTATTTCGTCAACAGATGTTGGGCACGGTGCCGAGGCTACTCAGATGATGAGAGTAGCAGGCTGCAAAGGGGTAAGTTACCAACTTTGTCACTTGAGTATATTGATCTCCATTTACTAACCATATACTCTATAGCCTCTACGTTTGCGTTTGAAGATCGGGTATACCCACCCCTCGGCAGGACAGGTAATGGATGTGGTTGCTTGGCAAGAGCCTGCTTGATTATGTTATTCTAGCGCTGGTTGATGGTTATAGTGTTGAAGAGATGGGCACGCGTGGCCGTTTTTCACCCGAAATGAGCATGATGGCTAGGGCGTCGGACGGTTAACAGCACAATAAAACATCGTGGACGGGACAAAAGCGTGAAGTACCTAGATATATTACTCTGGCGTGAATGATAGTGGCGATGGCATCTGAAATTACTGCCGGCCAAGGTAACGGCTATTGAAGTGAGAAGGTGATCTTGGGTATAGCATTTCGAAATTAGTGACAGCTCTATTTAATTATGTGTAAGCCTCATATTGATAGCTAATAACTAGCTTTGACCAAAAGTTATGAACGCATCATTTCCCTACAGAGACGTTATCGACTTCTAGAAGAGAAAGTGGGTCCGGGTACTGCACTAATATTTATGTGTGCTTGGGCAAGCCTTTTCTGTTAGAGCATTACTGCTACGTGCAAGGATCATTTTTTCGAGCTTTCGACGACAAGCCATCAAGGTTCACTCTCACTGACGAAATCTCATCAACAGCCGCCCAAACCTGTACCTGCGTCGCCCAGCATAGCGATTACTGAGAGCAAAACGCCTTATTCAGGCTCTTGTTGCAGACTTCCATTCTTTTCAGCTCAATCATTTGACGTTGCTTCATATTTTGTGGGATTCTTCATTTAACCATCACCATGTCATCGGTCAAGCGCAAGCAGCCACCCGCTAGTCTCCTCCAAAGGCGGGTGCGCCCCAGATACGAGCCCGAGCCAGAGTCAGACATTGAAGAGATGAGCGATGCGCCGAGCGAGGAAGGTACCGGATATGACAGTGAAGAGGATGATGACCAGAGTGGGGGTGAGATGGGAAGCGGCAGTGATGAGGTTTGCGCCTTTCCCCGACCACCCTTTTTGATCCATACCATTAACACCCCACGTAGGAAAACCCCCAAGAAGGCTCCGACCTCGAGGATGAAGAAGACGAGGAAGACTCAGATGACGACGACACCCCCCAACCAGCCCACCAGCTCTCCTTCGGCGCCCTCGCCAAGGCCCAAGTAGCCCTCGGCGACAGGCTCTCCAAGCGCAAGAGCCGCTCCAGCAACGCTGCCTCCGAAGCAGACAGCGCAACCAACAACGACAACAAGTTCTCTCTAGAAAAGAACCACAAAAAGCCCCTCGAAAAGCCCTCCCGCACCAGCAAACACGCTCCCGTCGAGATGTCCTCCAAACGCCAAGTCTCCCGCCGCCGTGACTTCCTCCTCGACCCAACATCCACCAAACCCCAGGCCCGCGACCCGCGCTTCCTCGCCCCCTCGACCATGTCCGCCACCTCCAAGATAGACGAGATCAAAGCCCGGAAAGCCTACGCCTTTTTGGACGAGTACCGCGAAAAGGAGATGCAAGAACTCCGTGTGGCAATCAAGAAGACGAAGAACCCAGAAGATAAAGAGAAGCTGCAGAAGGCGCTGCTGTCGATGGAGAGCAAGAAGAAGGCGCAGGAGAGGAAGGACAGGGCGCAAAAGGTGCTGGACGAGCACAAGAGGGAGGAGAAGGAGCTGGTGAAGCAGGGCAAGAACCCGTTCTATCTCAAGAAGAGCGAGCAGAAGAAGAGGGTGATTGTGGAGCAGTTCAAGGGGATGAAGAAGGGGCAGGTGGACAAGGCTATTGAGAGGAGGAGGAAGAAGGTGGCGGGCAAAGAGAAGAAGTTGCTGCCTTTTGCGAGGAGGACGGCGGAGGATCGGTAAGACGGAGGAATATGGGGTGTTTAAAATGGGATTTTCATATAATACAGAACATACTTGTTTGCTAAACGCTTGCCATGCCATGCACGCTTTTCACAACTCATCTTACACTCTCTTACTATACATTTTCTCACTCCTTCTTAAACCCCGACTTTTGCAGCGCCTCCTGAAACAACTCCCTACACCTCACCCGACTCCCCAGTCTGGCACACAGCAGGAAAGCACCCGACAGCTTCCGATGCAGCGAATACGTCTCCTCCGGCGGCGGCGCCAACCGCTCATGAATCATCACCCCAATCTGCGCCTTGACCCGTTCCGTAATCGTCTGATCCCTGAAATCGTACACCTCCGGCGCCGTCCCCATGAACGGTTCCGCCAGCGTCATCACCGACGTCAAGTGCGCCTCCAGCATGGCCTTGCTCTCATGACCAGTCAGATATCCCAGCTCCTGAGACAGGTCCTTCACAGCGGTCTTGTCATTCCGTGACGATGCCTCCAGAAGCTGGACATAAAGCTGGATAAAACTGTCGGGAAACTCCCTCGACGCGCCAAAGTCGAGGAGCTCGAGTTTGTTCCCGTCGGGGTTGTACAGGAAGTTGGTCCAGTTGGGGTCCGTCTGCATGAATTTGAACTCTGTGATTTCGCGCAGACACAACCGGAGGATTTGCGTGCCGATCCAGTCTTTTTGCTCTTGGGTTAGGGAGGGCGCGATGCGGGTTACGCCTGTGCCCGCCATCCACTCCATTGTCAGGACGTGTCTCCCGGACGCGTCGGGGTAGATTTTGGGGACAGAGAAGACGTCGTCAGAGAGGAGATTTTGTCTGTACCGCTCCGCGCAGTTCGCTTCACGCTCGTAGTCGCACTCCCAGCCTAGCTCTAGCCTGGCGTTGTCGATGGTTTTGCTGAGGTACAGCCCCTTTGGTAGTAGCTTAGTGGCGGTAAGCAACACCGCGATATTGTCCAGATCGGAATTGATCGAGTCGGCCACACCGGGAAACTGGATCTTGACTGCGACTGGCTCGCCGGTTAGAGCCAGAGTTGCCCGGTGGACTTGCCCGATCGATGCAGCAGCGATGGGCTTTTCGGAGAACTCAGAGAAGAGATCCCGCCAGTTGTCGCCGAGGTTCTGACGGAGGACCTTGTCGCGCTGGTAGGCGGGCATGTAATCTGCCCTGTCTTGGACGCGCTGTAGCACTTCTTGGATGGGAGGGGGGAGCATTTTGGCGTCTTGGAAGGACATCATCTGGCCTAGCTTGAGGGCGGCGCCGCGCATGCGGGAGAGCTTGGAGACGAGACGCTCCATGTTGGCTGGGGAGAGCATTACGGAGGAGGAAGAGGAGGAGGAGCTGCCGCCGACTGCGCGGCTGAGGGACTCAGAGACTGCGCCGGCGAGCATGCCGGCTGCGAGGCCGCCGTAGTTCCATAGTCGGCCGATGCGGGAGGAGGGGACACGGGACTCGCGGAGTTCATAGGTTGGCGTGGGGGCGGTTGGGGATGGTGGTTGTTGGGAGATGGTTTCCTGTGTTGGTGGTGGTGCTACCGACTCAGGGGTAGTTTTGGTCTCGATTTCGATTTCTGCCGCGATTTTCTTCTCCGGCTCCGGCATAACCTCCTTTATCGGCTCTGATACGACCTCTTGCAGAGGCTCGCTCACCACTTCCTTCACTGGCTCTTCCTTCAGGGGCTTTTCCACCACCTCTTTTACTGGTTCCGGGACCGTCTCTTTCACCGTCTCCTCGGACTTATTGACAGGCTCTTTTTCGACCTCCTTCGTCTTTTCCTCCGCCGCTTTCACCGCCTTCTCCAGAGCTTCCTTGGATTCAACTTCCTTCCCCTTCAGCGCCTCCAAGATACTCGAACCCTTTGAGGTATGGAACAAGGAACTGACGTCAACCTCGCCGCCGCCGCCAACGTTCACGAGCGGAATAGTGATTGGCTGTCTCCCAATGCTAGGCAGTGATGTGGGTGGTCTCCTCGGTGGTACATAGCCTTGTTTCAAGAGAGCGATCGAGCCTTCGGCCCAAGGTGCTGGTTTGAATTCTCTTGTTTCTTTCACTGGTGGTGGTGGTACTGAGGTGGTTTCTTTCTTTCGTTCTGGAGCTGGGGGTGGTGGTGGTTGAATGACCTCTTCCTGAGATTTGATTGTCTGCTCATTAATTTCCTGTGAAGGACTCTCTGTCTCTGGTTGCTGGGTTTCAGTCGCTGGTGTAGCTCGCTCCTTTTTCTCAACGGTTGGATCTCGTGATGGTTCGGTCTGTTGTTGACTTTGCGCCTGACTTTTTTGCTTGCCGCCGCCGAGGGAATCCCTCAAAATACTCGACGTCTGCCCATATCTCTCCACCTGCCTCGCTCTCAGCGCGATGTGCTTGGCCGCTACACTTCTCGACGCACTAGCCACAGCGGCGAGGTCGACGAGGAGATCTGCCAACCTCATCTTTGAATTCTCTCACAACCCCAAATCAAGAAGTCGTTATCGATATGTTTTCTCTGTTCAAGGCCCCCGTCTCATAGTGAGGCTGAGTGATATCGGAGACTCTGACTTCTCTAAACTCCGGATGGAGCCGGTTCGTGCACGGAACCGAGAAAGGGAAGAGCCGCAAAAAATTTAGAGTGACGTTGACAGAACCCCTGTCAAGACCTGAGCCGGGGCCCCTGCTAGCGCCCGTAGTGATCCGTAAACTCGGGACACACACCCCACTGCTCGAGCGGCGGCGAGTTGGACACCATGTGAAACACCAAGAGATGGATCTCCGTAAGGAAATGTACATTCTATTATGGACTCTATCAAGACAGTATTTTGAAAAAGCTCAATGTCGCTGTAAGCCAATCTGTCGGCTTCATCATTAAATCAAACTCGGGGTATCATAAGCCAAAACTCCATTTCCCGTTGCCATCTACTTCACCACGCTCTTCAACCCTGATGCTTTCTCCCTCGGCGTTGCCCTTGGAGTCAACTTCACCGAATCGCTAAAAGGAGACTCATTTCCTCTTCCTGAGCCCCCAATCCTTCCCCATAACCGCTGCGCTGCAGGTGTCAGGCCGCCAGCCCCAACCATAGGACTACTAGGGAACTTGGGTGCTGGTGTTCTTTCCGCCTTCCCGGTTAACCCCAGTCTCGCGCTTGTTCTCTTAGACTGTGATATCCTTTCCACCATGCGATGATGCAGCGCCTCTCGCCCTCTTTGCTCCTGAATTTTGAACGGATTTGGCGTTGCATCACCGGGACCAAGGTTGATAACGGGCGCCTTTTTTGATGATTTTGATCTCTTGACTGATTCTGGTTCCGGTTCTTCATCGTCAACGAAAGCATAGCCATTGATCCTTGGTGTTTCCCCTCCCGCGACGCTGCTAGCGTTTGTTTCTGTGTCGCACGCCCTTCGCTTGCCCGCGATAGCATTTCGGATTTCCGATAAGGTAGGTGACCCTGCTCTGGACCTGTCCTCCTCACCCTCTTGGGCGATTCTCAGGTTCGGATCTGGTACCCTCGTATTTTCATAGACGACTCTCTTTACATCCATCTTAGATTCCCTTTCTCTTCTTTCGGACACGCTCTCAACCCCTTCAATGCCATCTGGTGTAAACATGAGCTCGTTTTGAGGCTTGAACTTCCACTGATCTGGCGCCGCTGGTCGATCGATCGTGTCCTGATCCATGATGGCAAGCCGATCCTTTTTGAAGCCATCGTCTAGAAGCCCCTGGGGGCCTCGTTGCGCTAAAAGCTTGGCTTGAACCTCCTTTTGCTTCAGTTGCTGTTTAGAGGGTAACTTGTTACCCGTCCAAAGCCAAGCATACTTCTCGACATGTTTTTGGTTTTGTCTGTCGAGCAGCTTGTAGAAAGACTCGTTGTCCTCGGACGTGTATTTCGACTGGAAGGCAGCGAGTGACATGTTGGTATCCACTGCTGGTCTCTCGTTCGTCGCTGCAGTCGCTGTAGAGGAGGCCACCGAGGCAGGGGTATCACCCATAAAGTTGAGTGGTGTCTGGCCAGTCGTTGCTTGTAGAGGCTGTCGCAACGGAGTCGCGAGGTTTCTTCGCCGGCCGGGGGTCATGACTTGTTGGAGCCGACGACCGGCGCTCGCAATCCACTCGTCATCTTTTGAATCTAGAGCATCGAGGTATTCTTGTTGAGTCTCGCTCTCGAGGAGGCCGGGGAAGAAGTCGCGGGCGATGATCTGGGACAGGGCATCGGTGTAGGTATCTTCGTCCAGGACTCGCTTTGGCCGTTTGATGCGCTTTGCCTGTGGTGGCGGAGGCATCAGCTCTGTGTCTGTCCGCTTGCGAACGAGCGCGGATGACTGGGCTGGAGGGGGATCCATGGTGTACGTGACGTGTGGTGGTGGTTGGTGGCAGGTCTGTCAAACTGAAAAAGGACGTGTTTGCGCAACGCACCGCTCGTTGTGGCGTTTTGCGGTCCTTGCCTGCCAAGCGGCCGTGTCTTGTCAAGAAAGGTGGTTCGGTGGGGGGGTGCAGCAGGGGCCAGCTCCGATCGATAACGGTACTTTCCACAAACCTACAGTAATGTAGGAAGCCTCACCTCACCTCCGACCGGCTCGCCAGAAAGCAAAAGCAGAAAAATGCACTCATGACACCAGCTCTTAATATGTATACTTCGAAGACCGCGGAGATCTCGCAAACCAAAAGTATCTGCATAGCTTGCCGGAGAAGTGCAGGTGTGTCCTGTGGGTCGGATGCCCGCGTGGGTTCCATCAGGTGCCCCACCCTGACCGCATCCATGTCTTGGAAGGACCTTGTTGGCCAGGTCCTCGATTGCTTGTACCAAGGCTTTTTTCCCTGGAGAAGTGTTCTGGAGAAACAACGGCTCCGTTTTGTGGGTAAGATGCCAACAGGAGAAACCTAATTTTCCAGAGATATCGTACGAAATGTGCCGTTGCTCATTAGCTTTCGGAATCTTCGGCGCCTCAAAGACGCAGGTGATGCCGGCACCGAGGGTAGCCCTAGCTGTGGGAGCTGTTAGTTTTTTGATGGACCCCATTGGCAGACGGGGGCTGGTGCTGAGCTAACGCAGAGCAGAGGTGGGAGAAGGTGGTTGCATCTCTTTTGCTCAGCACGCCTAGAAATCCAGGAATGGGTGTCCAGAGGAGGGTCATGACACTGTACCGGCGTCATTTCATTGGCAGTGATCGCCCAAGCCTAGCTTTCCGAGCCAGGGGGAGGGGCGGGTCGGGATCTGTCAGGTTTGCGTCGAAGTGCATGTGCGCAGTCGAAGCAAGGCCTTTAAGGTTGGTGGTGTGGGAATTTAACCAGCTCTGGGTCCCAGCCGTGATTAGCTTGTGGTTCACGTCCAGTGCAAGCAGAGTTCCGACAGGTTGCTCTCTTCCTCTTCCTCTTTTTATTCCAAAGCGGAAACCGTGCTATCCCAGAGCCCTGTTTCTTCCTCAGTGCCCTTTCTTTTGTTCGCCGTTGCTTCTCATGTTGTTCTTTCGGGACTAGAAACTCAGCCCTGCCAATCTGCCTTTGGCGGCAGCCTTGCCCGCCCTCCGCTCCACGCCTATTTTCACGCCGGATTCGTTCGAAAAAGTGAAGGAGACTTCTCCTTTCAATCCACCCATCTGAATGTCACCCGGTTCTGTGCCGTCGGTGCAAATAGTCGCAGGCCGTCCGTGGCCCTCGTTGAGTTTCGATTCTCTGGTCGGCCCGACATCTTTTATTCTACTGTCCCTTTTACTTCTGCTCCAAACGCTGCTACCCCAGGTGTACCCAAACACAATGGGGAAAAAAGGTGCCTCCTACGACCGCAAAGGAGGGCCCACTGTGGTCGAAACCGAGAAGAAAATCGATGCCACAGACCCCGAGTCGTCCTGCCCCATCTGCTGCGACCCTATCGGCACAGAAAATCCCGAAGGCCAGACGGAAGGATGGAGTGAACTTCCTTGTGGACATCGTTTCGGGAGTCATTGCATCAAACACTACCTCGGCATCGTGGCGGACGACCGTCCAGCTTGTCCGATATGCCGTCAAGTAGCTTATCACCTTTGTGGGCACCCGGTGCTACCTATGCTGTGCGCTGGTACAGCCTCCAAGTCGAAGACGACTGCAAGGGCCACACTAACGCTCACTGACCTGGCTTGGAGATATTGTGGATATTGTGAGAAGGCGGGATTGCCCAGAACAGTGGTAAAACAGAGTCGCCTGTGGAGGCCTTTTCGAGTGATTGTGGACGCTCTCAACCCCCGTCGGAGACGAGAGAGGCGTCGCCAGCCACGAGAGTATCCCTTGTATACGCCGTCGCCATGGGTGCCCTTTGCTAGGATGCCTGATCCAGGATGGGAAAAGTGGTGGAGGGCGCAGGCTCCAGCAGAGGCATAGATAGATGCTGTAAAGCTGATTGGGACTTGGGAAGGATGTGATGGCGTATTACGATGATGAAACGATGGATCAACGACCAGGCTGGGGATATCTACTGAATTTGGTAGGCGCGGGGGTTTACAACTTGGACTACAGTTTTTTGTTTCTTTACTCTGGGGATATTCATGAACGGGATATTTCATGGAGCTGTAATGGCTAGACTTGCTGGGGTTTAGGCGGGGGCTATGGAGTGAGGCATAGCGGGGTAGACCAGGATCCCCAGGCACAACCCCGCGCTAACTCTAGTGTGGTAACATGGGTTTAAGCTTGTGATCAGACGCGACTCGACGGCACAAGTTAATTGATTGCATCTCATCTCACAAGTCTGGCTATTCTTTATTTTATTTTTCGTAATCTGTGACATGACAGTAGATGAGACCTCAAGATGCGGTTCAAAACAGACCTCAAGAACATCAGAACGTTTTCGAGTAAGAAACCCCACCGTATTCCTGTATTTTGTCAAGAGTCGTAGCTAACGTTCCATCTCCAGAGCTCACCGCAGCCTTGAGTTCACTGGAGAAGATTGCATGGGTTCGTCTTGACGATGACACGGTGAGATTCACCGTCATCCCAGATGTCGGCTCCCAAGTCTGGGCGTATGCTGTTTTCCCAACCCTTCACTCTATTCATACATCTCAACTTAACACCCTCTTCCCAGCTCCCTCTCAGCAGACCTAATCTTCGACAACTACCAACTCCAATCCAACGAACCCAACAACACCATCAACCTCGAGCTCCCCCTCGGGCCCCTCCAACGCGCCCTCCGCTCCGCCATCGGCTCCCACAACGCCAACCTCCGCCTCACCAAAAAAGACGGCGCCCCGATGCTCTCAATGGTGATCCACACCATGACCAAGGACTCCTCCTCCGGCCCCGGTCCCCGCGGCAATGACACCGCCTCCAAACCCCCCCGCTCCACCGCTGACCCCTTCGGCGACGATCCCTTCGACCAGTCCCCCTTCAACCAAGAACCGCTAGAACTCCAAATGAAACGTGAGCGGGAAAAGATTATAACTCAGGACATCCCCGTCCGGGTTCTACACCCCGACACGGTCGAAACCATCATGCAGCCCAAAGTCCGCGAACCAGACGTGCACATCCAGTTACCCCCGCTGCTCCAGCTCAAGGCGATATCCGACCGGTTCACCAAACTCGCCTTGACCACTGCATCTTCATCTTCATCGTCGTCGCATAATCCCGGGAGTAGAGACCCCAAGCTGGAGCTGTCGGCAAACATGCACGGTTCCCTGAGGTTACGCCTCTCGACGGATACATTGGATATCACCTCGGTCTGGGACGGCCTCGAAAACCCAGAGCTGGACCCCTCGCAGCTGCAGATGCCGCTGGAGGAGCACCCCTCCACCGTGTTCAAGGAGGCCGGGAAGGACAAGTGGGCGACGGTAAGGGTCGACGGGAAGGACTGGAGCAGGGTGCTGAGTGTAGGGAGGCTGGAGGGGAGGGTCATCGCCTGTTTCTCGGACGAGCACGCGCTGATTTTGTATGTGTATGTCCCGCACTCCAGTGGTGGTGTTGGGGGCGGGGAGGGGGGTACGGAGGATGTGGTGACGGTGAGTTCATTCTGACACCCCGTATTCATTGTTGGGATGTTTGGTGATGCTAACAGTGTGGTAGTATTATGTTTCGTCTTTTAGCTCATAAGACACCGCGTTTATTGTCTTGGGATGAAGAAAAATGCTGGGACATCTAATCCAGGAGGGGGTGAAATGTGGCTTTCATGATTTGCATGTTGACATTTAGCGCGGCGTAATTTGCTATCTGGGAAAAGAAAAATACAGTATGGAAAAGGGCACGCATGGATTTTCTTCAAAAAGGGCAAGGCGTTATCGGTATCGAGAATGGAATTAGACAGATACCCTTATGTGTGAATAAAAAGCTGTTACGATACTTCCAAACTTCATGGAGCCCAGCTTAAGACGAGATCCAAAAACCCATGTACTTTGTATTCCTTTCAACCAATCACCAAACAACCAAAGTTATTACACAAAAAAGCCCAGTAAGTAGGCTCTACAAATACAAAAGCTGTACAGCCCTCTTTCCCTCGCTTCACGCAATCACTTCCAACTTTGAATGACTCCTTGATTCCCACCTTTTGATGACCCACTTCATAAACCCCATAATGAGTGTATACTTTCATAATGCACATTCCCCCTTTCCCCCAAGTCCCATTTTTCAATTCCCCATCTCCCCATTCATGATGATCAATCCTTTGTCATAACATCCACATACCTCGCACTCTTCCTAGGCTTCTTCCCCTGCCCCGGTCTTCTCGGTCCTACCGCCCCGAGCAAGTCATCAATACTGCTACTATTGCTCAAACTCTTTGCCGGTCCTCCCATCGGAGGTCTAGCACCACCAGGTGGTGCGCTCGCCGTACTCGTGTTCGACGCTGAGCGCAACATCGCCACCGGCCCTGGAGGGGGAGCAGCAAGGTTCGTGTCAGATGCCGAACCGGGCGGTGTCAAGTTCCCAGCGGAAGCGACACGTGGGGGAGGAGCACTGGCTACCCTCCCAGTCATATCCTGGGGAGGGAATAATGGACTCGAGGTAGCAGAGCGAGGTGCACCACCAGGAGGTCCAGCCTTGGGAGGTGGTGGCGTGGCCTTCTTGACTGCTTCTTCTCCGCTGGCGTTCTTGTTGACCCAGCGCTTGAGTTCTGGATCATAGTAGAAAGAGTTGGCCTCGCCGAGCTTGGCGCGGATGGGCTTGTTGGGTGTGCCCGAGGCTTCCTGCTGCTGAGGCATGTCGGCCTTTTTGCCGCCGAACCAGGAGCCGAAGCCCCAGCCTTTCTTTTGTGTTTTGGCTGCCTCGGCACGTTTAGCTTCGAAATGTTAGCTGGGCTACAGTGTGCAAGCAAAAGATACAAGAGACTTACCATCTTCTTCAGCCGCCTTGCGGAACATCTCGGCGTTTTCCCGGTCCTTCTCTTGCTTGCTCTTCTCTGCTGGCTGTGCTGGCCTCATCGGAGGGTAGTCATCATCATCGTCATCCATGAAGCTCTTTTTCTTGGGCTTGGGCTTCTCATCGTCCGACTTCGCGTCTTCGTTGGAGGGAGGATCAGGCTGATATGATGGGGGCTCATAGCCATATGGTTGGTACGATGGAGGTTCACATCCGCCGTCGCCAGCAGCTTCATCAGAAGTAGGCTTGTCCTCTTGCTTCGGGGCTTCATATGGAGTGAACGACGGTGGCTCATATCCGTATGAGGGAGCTTGGTAGCCGGAGGTTCCAGGAGCTTCGGGTTTGGGTTCAAAGGGCGGCTTCTCCGAAGTGGGAGTAGGCAAATCGCTGCCCGCAATGACACCATTGATTGGCGCACCGGGATATCCATATGCCTGGTAGCCCGGTGTGGCCGCTGTGAACTGAGCAGGCTGTTGCTGCACCGGTGGGCTGCGCGGGGACTCTTGGGTAGGATTGTATCCACTGCCATATGGGCTGTACTGCTGAGCAGGGGACGAGGTCCTCGCTGGGCTGTAGCCGGACTGCATATCCAATGACCTCCTAGACATCTCGATGGAGCCACGGCTGTACTCGCCCGAGGTCCGATCCATAGACGTCCGGGGAGCATATGGATTGCTGGCAGAAGTCGCAGGCTGAGCTGGCCCGCCTGGCGCGTAGCGAGAGGCAGCCCTGGTCGGCGGCGCTGAAAACGCGACTGGCCCATTGGGGACTGGAGCCACCGGCATACCATAGCTCGGAATGGCAGCCCCAAACGTCTCCAGGTTATTCGTAGAGGGAGACCGGCTGATCGTCGGGGTACCTCCAGCAATTCTGCCAAACGGCCCGGCTTCAATGGCATCGCCGGCAGAGCCCTGCCCAGCTTCATCGTTGTCATCACCAGCAACAAACTTGTTGAAGCGGTTCCACATCGAATCCGAGACCTTGTTCATGCTTGGTTTGGGGATCCAAGAGTTGGACTCTTCCTTGGGGGCTGATCTCAGCCTCTTCATGAGATCCTCGACTGCATTTTCCAAGATATGATGATGGTATGGGGAGCGCTTGGTCTGTGCAGTGATCGCCGCAGCAATGACCTCGCAGTACTGCAAGGCTTTATCTCGGAACCCGTATTCGGCCAGGGCATATGCATGCTGCAGCTTGTATGCCGCCAAGTGAGGATTCGAAACGGCCACGTTAGAACCACCGGCAAGGCTCTGGCCATACTCGTACACTTCGCTCAGCAACAGGGGCTCAATTTCCTTGGCGAACTGCTCAGCTTGCCTCTTGTGGTCGGATCCAACCAGCACAAAGTGGGAGTTTGGATCGTCAAAGCCACCAAAGATGGTATTGTGACGTGCAAACATGAAGCAAATATGAGCGGCTTCCGCTCTGCCATATCCAGAAAGCAAGACGCCGAGCGAGTTGATGGCCTTGGCATCATCGACACTCCTGTTACTGAGAATAAGACTGAGGGTTTCGCGCCACTTATCCAGACCTTCCATAGCATCCTTAGATGGCACAAGCGATGGCTCTTTGGCAACAAGCTGAAGCCCAGCGCGAGCATGAACGGGCACCAACTCGTCAACGGTCTCGTCGTGGTTTCCTGAGAGGACCTCATACAGGGCAGCAAGAGACTCGTTATTTTGGCCAGGGAAGTTGACTTCCTTCTTGACAAACTCGTGCGCAACCTGCTTGTACAGGTTGGGAGCAAGGGCATTGGCGAGGAGAAGGGCATGACCCCACAAGCGCTGATCCGCCGCAGCCCAAATGGCTTTCTCGCTATCACCGCTAAGAAGATGTTGGCGGATGTTTTCAACCGTGGCTGAATCCACAGAGTCAGTCCGCATGGAGGTTGCTGGTGAACTGCTGAGTCCGAGAGAAGCGCCTCCGTTGAGGTAGGGAACCGCAGCGTCTGTTGTTGGGGGAGGCGACAAAAGATCTCTCACAGCCTTTTCAACAGTAGGATTGCCTTCCAGAACACCGTCATTCTCGATGAAGACGCGCAGAATCTTCCACAAGAGCACCCGCTCAAATGTCCGCTTATCCTCATGGGCCAAGTGTGACTGGATACCAAATGTGTTGGGCAATCCACTCTCCAGCGTTTCAATACCGGCATTTAGCCAAGCAAGGGCCTCCTTCTTCTTGGACTTGCCCTTGAGTGGACCAGGGAATTTGGTGAGACGTTCCTCCAGGGGGGTAATATCCTTGGCGTTCTTGACTTTGACCTCGCCCGGACTACGCACAACCGATGGGACGCTTTGGTTCATGCCGTAGCGCGGCACCTCTTTGGGGAACATTGTAACCATGGCACCGCCAACTCCCCATGAAAGGAGAGGGGCACCTCGCCATCTCTGAAGTGGATCATGCTCCCGCCCATCCGTAGGGGGAATGACATTCATGTTGAGAGAGAATCCCCTAGGTCGTGAAGATGACGATGCAGGAGCGGCTGGGACTGGTCCCGGAGGGGCATACCCTGTGAGATGAGGAGAAGTGAGATCCTGAACTGATGAAGGCCGAGGAAGTGGCGCGCCAGGTTTTGCACCCCGGTTGCCATACAGAGCTCCTGGCGACTGTGTTTGCGATCTCGGCGGCGGGGCAAACTCAGGAGACATGACAAGTGAACTATGAGTAGACATTGCCCGTTTGGGGGGAGACAAAATGGCTTGGCCAGCATAAGGTGTGGGTGGCGGAGTCTGTCTGGCGCTGAGCGAGGACGGCGCATATTTTGAATCTGGAGGAGACATAGGAAGAGGCGGGATTGAACGGCCCGGAGAGAACTGTTGGGCTCTCGTGGGGCCATCTTCTTCCTCGACTTCCCGTGTTGGCGGCAGAGATGGCACTCTTTGAAGCCTTGAATCGTGGAGAGAGCTGACACTACGTCTTTCCGCCAAAGTGCTTTCAGCGAGGTGTGTAGGCTGGTGAGGCCTAGACCGTTCGTTGGTGATCTCAAAGTGGGCCAAAGGACTGGATGTCCGGGGCTGGTGAGGCAAGATAGGTGGTGCCGAAGCTGGGTTGTGTGGCGGGTAGGTACCACTGGCTTGTCGAGCTGGAGGGGCGGGAGAGTAGCGGCTCAAAACTGGTGGAGGAGCCTGACCATTCTGTTGTGGTCCACCAGGGGGTGCGGGAGAATAACGAGTTGAGGTTGCAGGCGCAGGGGCGGGAGTCAAGCCAGCACTGGAAGGCAGGGCAGCATAAGGATTGACCTTTGGAGGTGCAACGAGGGCAGGAATCTCTGTCTGGGAACCAGTAGGACTGAAAGGCCCCGGGGGAGCTACCATCTGATGGTTCACCGGAGGCAGAACAGGATACGGTGGCGCTGAGTGTGATGAAGGCTCATATGGGATAGTCTGAGACGGAGATGGCAAGCTCTTGTTGCTATGCCGAGATGCAGGACGGGGCTTCGTTGTGATAGGAAGATCCTCAAAGAAAGCATCTTGCGAGGTCTTGCGTGCTGTTAGAGGAGCATGGCCCTGTGCCGAGCCGCTGGATTCCGGGCGCGATACACTAGGTCCGGCAAGCCCACTTGATGGCAAAGGAGGGGCGATGGGGTGATGCTGTTGCAAACTCGCGCTTCTTGGTGGTGGAAGAACAGCTGGTCCAGGGACAATGGGGGCCGATGTGTTTCTCTGAAGTGGCAAGGCGCTAGCACGCTTCTTCGGCTTCACCACCTCCATAGGTAGATCATATGGTGATGTATATCCGCCCTTGCCCTTGTCTACAAAGCTCTCAGCCTTGGGCTTCTCTTGCACTGGAGGCGAAGGGGCACCGTAGCCGAAATTCTGAGCCGGGGGAGCAGTGGCCGGCGGTCCATACGGAGTGACGGCGGCAGGTTGAAAGGCTGGAGCTGGTGGAAGATAAGGGTTCGCCTGGGTTGGGGTTGCGGACGATCCAGTGGGCGCATATGGGCTGACCGCTGGAGTACCTTGAGGTAGATGTTGACTAGCTGTCACAGGTGCAGCAGTGACAGGGGCTGGTTGGTAGCCTGAGGTCGCTGTCGGCTCAATATCTGTCTCATCGTCAAGTAGGCTCTCATCATCGCTACCCAGAAATGCAGCAGCATCCACCTCCTGTTTTGGCTCCGTCTCTTCGTCCAAAAGGAACTCCTCCTCTTCTTCATCGCCGAACATTTCTTTCCACTTAGCATCGAGGTCCTCTTGAGTTTCAGTCTTGGGCTCATCCTCTGAAGCAGTCGAAGTTTCGGCCTTGGATTCCTGGGCTTCTTGCGATTGGAGCATATCACTTTCAGTCTCATGCTCCTCAAGCGTTCCCTCCAAAGGTACGAAGCCATTTTGTGTTGAGCCAACATTCAAGGAGCTCAGGACATCCATTGTAGACTTCCACTGCAGTGGTTGTGGCTCAAATCCGTCTTGTTGGCCGGTTTCATTGCCTTTGACATTACTGAAGAAGTCGTCCTCCTCTCCTTCTCCGTCCGCTCCAAATAAGTCGTCCCCAACACTGCCGTTCTCCGCAGGCTGCGGTGCAGTTTGCTCATTGGAAGAGATCAATGGGAGACCCTCATCAAATCTGGCCTCCTGAGCTGCCTCTGTGGCCCCAGCAATATTACCACCAATGTACTGGTGGTCATTGTGTTCACCAAACTGATTATCGAAGCCCGCGTCGGCCGCATTTTCAGCGGCCTCTTCTTGTTCGATTTCTCGAATCAAGTCCTCGGCCTCGGTAGCAGGTAAAGGCTGCTCCAGTCCTGGGGTTGGCTGCTGCTCCAAGTGTGCAGTATTAGGGAAAGAGTTCGTCCGTCCGGTATCAGGGAGAAATTTGAAGGGGTCAGGTTGAGCTGCAGGTTGGGAAATATCCCACTCAACGTCGTCGTCGTCGTTCCATGTCATCTCTGAAGAGACAGTCCGAGTAAACGACATGGTGCTGAGATGCTTGGAGGCCGTCGTTGTACCAGCCGCGGCTTCTTCCGTAGCTGTCTCCTCGGCAGCAGGCTCTGCAGAATCCTCGGCTGGGGCAGGTTCCGGTGCGGGCTCCGGTTCCGCTGCCGGTGCTGGCGCATCGTCTGTATGTTTCATCCAATCGGTGTTGGTAGTACCATAGTCTGGAAACCAGCCATCAGTCCCAGCACCTGTATCATGATCGCCTGAAGCCTGGTCGACATGGCCTGGTTGCTGAGTGTCGTCGGTGGCTTCGGGTTGCTTTTGCGCCGGACTCGATGTGGGACTCGGAGGAGCTGCTTGTGGGTGATTTCGAGGTGCCTCGGCAGCTGAATTGGGCATCATGGCGGGATGCCATGATGCCGTCGGCGCATCAGACGTCATTGTGAGGTGATTGGAAGATGCGCTACGATGCGCAATGGCGCGGTGAAAGAGAATAGAAGTACTAGAGGTGAAGGACGCCGATTAGCATCTTGAAAACACACGTACTGTGTAGAGTCGCGTCGCCAGAACCCTGTCTTTGCCCCTGTCCTAATGCCCAGGAAAGGGGGGAGAAAAATATAACGTACTTAGTAGATAGTATACAACAAAAACCGGAGACTAAGGTGGAAGACTTCTAGCAGCGAATCATCTTGTGCGGGATCGGTGAATGGACTCGGCCTGGACGTTTCGCAATCCGACGGGGCATTCACTCTTGGTGCAAGTTGGCAAGACTGGCGATGGATGACGGATGACGGGACGGGGACCTGGAATTCTTGCAAGGCGCTGCCACAGCAAAAGGGAAACGCTGTCCTTACTGCAGGTGTCCAGTGGCCGCATGATAGCCGCTAACAATTGGGCCTTATCGCCAGCTGTTCCTGTTAGGGCTCTACTTGCAGGAGCTGGTGCATACAGTGACGCTTTCACGTGCATAGATGGTGACGCAGCAATGTGGGCCGTATTGCATTAACAGATAGCAGAGCACCGAGATCTCCTGTTACAGTCATGCGCTAACAGGGCTGCAGGTTCGGGCCACAGCAACCCCTGTCGGCCTCTTGCTGGGAGGTGCGCAGCTGCATTCGTAACAGGACATCCCAGTGTTGGCCCAGGTGTGGCTTGTTTCGAGAAGAGCATTCGTCATTTGGAGGTTCGATATTCTGATGTCTCTCCAGGTTGCAGTTTTTCACAAGACTCCCCAACCTTCTGCAAGAGTATAGAAGCTACCGTCTTCGCAACAAACTGGCAACGTATCCTCAAACTGTACGGTTCGGCCCCCACAGTCCGCAGCACAAATTCAATACCCTTTTAAGCTCTTTGTCGAGCGCATGATCCTAACGAAATCAAATATTGAAGAGCGACAAGATATGTTAACAGGAAGGAACTGGCCAACTCTTCTGCTGCTGCTTACCTACTAGCAACCTAAAAGAGGAGGAAGAGAGAAGAAAGCACCTCCGACCAGCGGAAATAAGACAGGGTGGTTGAAACTCTAAAGCCAGTCCCTGGTTCCCAACGCCTTTTGAGGGCCCGAATCTGATGCGGGAATGCCTCCCCCTACCCAGTACCACCCGTCTGCGCCGCCAGACTCGCCGGACGACTCAGACTCTGAATTAGATCTCGATATCGAGGAACTCGACCCGACACCAAACACTGGCCCACAGTCCAGTCAGCCAAAGAACACCGAACGACGAGCTCCTAGGATAGCTTTGCGTACGCTTCGTATGGGTGGCCTACGTCGAGGGGCTAACCGCAATGGATACGGCGAGCTGGGACGCAGCCGGGCTGCGGGTGAGGAAGATGATGAGGCTCTTCTGAGGGACGATGATGGAAACAATCCGCGCTATTCCGATGCCAGTACAGGTGGGAGAGACGATGCCCCATTGCTCAGCGAGCATGGGAGCAGTTCAGGACCACGGCGGCGGCGACGATCCCTTGCTGCTGATACGCTACGGGTTGGCAGACTTCGGTTGCCCAGTTTCATGTCAGGAACAAGCGCAGACCATGGTAAAAATGACGAGGAGGAAGAGGAAAAGGAAGAAGACGACCCATCATCATCCAGACTGGTAGCCGTTGGATCGCGACAAGTAATACGATTTCCACCAAATTCGATATCCAACGCCAAGTATACGGCATGGAGCTTTCTGCCAGTAACGCTTTACAACGAGTTCTCGTTCTTCTTCAACATGTACTTCTTGTTGGTCGCGCTATCGCAGATTATTCCAGCATTGAGAATTGGTTATCTCTCAACTTATATTGCGCCATTAGCGTTTGTTTTGGTAATTACATTGGGAAAGGAAGCGTACGATGATCTCGAGCGACGAAGGAGAGACAACGAAGCGAACTCGGAATTATACACCGTTCTGCAATTCGATGAACCTGGAGTTGGAGGAGCGAGCCTGCGGTCAAGGAAGATTCTCAAATCGGCGCATGCCCGCAAAGGCTCGAAGCGTGCTATTCCACAAGCGGACAGGCTTTCAGATATTCGGGAGGAGGAGGAAACGATGGAAGCCGACGGCTCCCACCGCTTTGCTTCCTCTCACGTAAACGAAATCAGCAAAAAATCTCGCGACCTCAAAGTGGGCGATGTTCTCAAGCTCAGCAAGGGGCACCGCGTACCGGCCGATGTCATTGTTCTCAAGTGCTTGTCGAACGAGGCCGCTGCTCACCAGGAGGAGCCCGAACCAGCGCCACAAGAGGAGTCACTATTGGTGGACCACCCTGTTGATCCTGGGCAGGGGGGCTCAGAGGACATGGAGTCGAGCACTGGGGCTTCTGGCGGCGCCGCAGAAGGGACCTCCAATGGGGAAACCTTTATCAGGACAGATCAGCTTGACGGTGAAACTGACTGGAAGCTAAGGCTTGCCTCTCCTCTGTCACAAAACCTACCAATCGAGGAGCTGGTTCGTCTTCGCATAACCGCTCCCAAGCCGGACCGAAAGGTCAACGAGTTCAACGGCACCTTGGAACTGCTACCTACACGCCAGGATGCCATGAGTCCAAATACCTTTGCCAGCGGCGACGAGCTGGCAAAGGCAGCACCCCTTTCCATTGACAACACAGCTTGGGCCAACACAGTCATCGCCTCTCATGCCACCACTTTGGCGGTAGTCATCTACAGCGGTCCTCAGACCCGCTCAGCTCTCTCGACCTCGCCTTCCCGCTCCAAAACCGGTCTGCTCGAATACGAAATCAACTCCCTCACCAAGATTCTCTGTGTCCTCACCCTTGCCCTCTCCATCATTCTGGTTGCTGCCGAAGGCTTCGGCAACACCAAAACGGACGTCTGGTACATCAAGATCATGAAATTCTTGGTCTTGTTCTCTACCATCGTGCCAATCTCTCTTCGTGTCAATTTGGACATGGGAAAATCAGTCTATTCATGGTTCATCCAGCGCGATCCGGGCATCCCGGGTGCGGTGGTCAGGACGAGTACTATCCCGGAAGACCTGGGCAGAATCGAGTATCTCCTTAGCGATAAAACCGGAACACTGACGCAAAACGACATGGAGATGAAGAAGATCCACGTGGGCACGGTGTCGTACGCGAATGATGCGATGGACGAGGTGGCGACGTATGTGAGGCAGGGGTTTCACTTGACGCCGAGTCTAAACCAAGTTTCCAACCCGCCGCTGGCGACACCTACCTCTTCCAGTGCTGCGGGTGTGGGGGCGGGTGCCACGAGAACGAGAAGGGAAATCGGCTCGAGGGTGAGGGATGTGGTCATGGCGCTGGCGTTGTGCCACAACGTTACCCCTACCACCGAGGAGGATGAGAACGGGAAGATGACCAATTCCTACCAGGCGAGTTCGCCGGATGAGATTGCCATTGTCAAGTGGACTGAGTCGGTGGGCCTGAAGCTGTCGTACCGTGACAGAAAAAGTATCGTGCTGGAGTCGACCGAGACGGGGAGGACGGTGGTCAAGGTTAGGATCCTGGATATTTTCCCTTTTACGTCGGAGGGAAAGAGGATGGGGATTGTGGTTCAGTTTTATGAGACGCTTCACTCGAATATGCCGGGACTGAACGAGGGGGAGATTTGGTTTTATCAAAAGGGAGCGGATACGGTCATGACGAGTATTGTGGCGGCGAATGACTGGTTGGATGAGGAGACGGCGAATATGGCGAGGGAGGGGCTGCGGACGCTGGTTGTGGGGAGGAAGAGGTTGTCTACGGCGGAGTACCAGGAGTTTGCGGCGAGATACAAGGAGGCCTCGCTTGCCATCAGCGGTCGTGATGCGGGTGTTCAGGGGGTTGTTTCCCGGTATCTGGAGCACGATCTTGAACTTCTTGGAGTCACGGGTGTGGAGGATAAACTACAGCGAGACGTCAAGCCTAGTTTGGAACTGCTGAGGAACGCCGGGATCAAGATTTGGATGTTGACGGGCGACAAGGTCGAAACGGCAAGGTGTGTGGGCGTGAGCTCGAAGCTTGTCGCGAGAGGGCAGTACATCCACACGGTAGAAAAACTCCGTCGGAAGGACAGTGCGCAAGAGCATATTGATTTCCTGCGGAGCAAGCCCGACAGCTGTCTCTTGATCGACGGAGAGAGCCTGGGACTGTTCCTGACGCATTACCGGACAGAGTTCATCTCCGTTGCTGTCAAGCTCCCTACCGTTGTTGCCTGCCGTTGTTCACCCACGCAAAAAGCCGAAGTGGCGAGGCTGATCAAGGAGTACACCAAGAAAAGAGTCTGCTGCATCGGCGACGGCGGCAACGACGTAAGCATGATCCAAGCGGCAGATGTTGGCGTGGGCATCGTCGGCAAGGAAGGACGCCAGGCCAGTCTTGCAGCGGACTTTAGCATCGAGCAGTTCTGTCACTTGACCAAGCTGCTCGTGTGGCACGGGAGGAACAGCTACAAGCGGAGCGCAAAGCTGGCGCAGTTTGTCATCCACAGAGGTCTGATCATTGCAGTCTGCCAGACGATGTTTAGCATCGCGGTCGACTTTGAGCCGCTAGGCCTGTACAAGGACTGGCTGATGGTGGGGTACGCGACGATTTACACGGCCGCGCCGGTGCTGAGCTTGGTGCTGGATAAGGACGTGGATGAGGAGCTGGCGAACCTGTACCCGGAGCTGTACAAAGAGCTGACGGAGGGGAGGAGTTTGAGCTATCGGACCTTTTTCGTCTGGGTGTTTGTGTCGATCTATCAGGGCTGTTTGATTCAGGGGCTGAGCCAGGTGTTGACCGAGGTGGACAGTCCGAGGATGGTGGCGGTGAGTTATACGGCGCTGGTGCTGAACGAGCTGTTGATGGTGGCGGTGGAGATTACGACATGGCATTGGGTGATGGTGGTGTCGATTGTGGGCACGTTTTTGATGTTTGTGGGGAGCGTGCCGTTTTTGGGGGGGTATTTTGATTTGGGCTTTTTGTTGGAGGTGTAAGTTTTTGTTTTCCTCTTTGTCGAAGAGTAGAAAGTGGCTAACAAATCTGTTATAGGGGCTTTTACTGGAGGGTTGCGGCGATATTGGCCATGAGTCTGATCCCGACGTGGGCGGCAAAGGTGATTCAACGGACGATGAAGCCGCCTTCTTACAGGAAGGTTCAGGGGATTTAGAGAGAGGGGAAGGATAGGGGGAGAAGCATGAGATGTTTTGGTGCGGGCATTGTCACTTATTAGCTGCATTGGATGGCGTTTATGTGGAGAGTCGGTGTTGTCTAGGTACCTGGGCAGTTCCTCTCCATGTTTTACTCGTTAGATCTTGATCAAGTGTTTTTATGTGCAGTTCTGTTTTCACGTTGTCTTGTTCAAGAGCAAGTCCAAGATGGAGTGTGTGGATGAAAATGCCAAAATAGTCTGCCGTTGGCCAAGGTATGCCATGATTCTCTGTCGTGATTTTATGTCTTCTGTCACAGCTTCAGAACGAGCCAGTCACTCGTCAGACTCGGATACTTTTTCGCCAACTGCCCAATAACACCCCCAACGGGCCCCTGTCTTTCCTTGCCATCAGCCCAGTACTTGGGGCCGGCAAAGTGGTTGATGAAACCCTCTGGTCCGGAAACCATAAGGAGGTTCTTGAACTTCGGTATCCGCAGGTCAACACCGTCCACCTTCTTCCAGCATGTGCACTTCCATTTTGGATTGCGCTTCTCTCCGTTGATCTTCTCGTAGTCCTCTCCTGCTGAGGCGACGAGGAGTTGCGGGGAGTGAAAGTAGCAGTTGGTCTCGTCCTTCCCGGTGCTCTGAGTTGGAGGTTCCAGCTGCGCGGCGTTTGCCTGGGTGGATCCAGCCGAGGCCGAGAACCACCACGACTTCCGTGGCGATGCTGTTGGCTTCTGGGCTTGTTTGGGTGATTCAAGTTGGGCCTTGGCTATGATGTCGTTGGCGGTGATGAAAGTCCCGTCTTCGTCCACGGTGCAGACATAGCTGATCTTTCCTTGGGACTCCTGTTTCAGTTGCTCAAGAAGCTTGATGATGGGGTTCTCCGGGCGGCAGTCTTCTCTCGACCGATTGGCCCAGATGATGTCGACTTGCGGCATCTGCTTCATAGTTTGCTGGTGTTCTTGGAAGATGCTGTTGGCGGTTTGAAGAGCCGGTGCTATGCCCGTCCCTCCAGCCAAAAACACAACCCGTTTGTCTCCATCTTCTGCCCCCACGCGCGCGACAACATTGAAACTTTGGTGCGGCCCACGCAGTTCGATGGTATCCCCTACTTTCCTCCGGCTCAGCCAGCTGCTCACCTCCCCGCCATCCGTTTTTCTGATCAGAAACTTCATCGTAGGGGATGTAGGTTGCGAAAAGAAGAAGCTGCGGGCCCTGTCTTGAGTGCCATCCTCATGAGCAGTGCTGGGCTCATCATACGGTAGGGGGGTGTAATCTCTAGCAACTTGCAGTTCGGGCTGCTTGATCTCCACGGCCCAGGTGCCTGCCCGCGAAAGCTCGCGTTGGAGATTGTCGATCCATTCCAGCTTCGCCTGACCTGAGAGGGGATCCCAGCGTGATATGACTGGCTTGACGGTAATGATGAACGCCGTTGGGGAAATCTGCTGTTGGTCGACTATTTCAAAGGGTGAGAATGTCTGACCATTGAGCGGCTCGGCAGCAAAAACGCCTTTCCATGTCTGCCAAAGCACAAAGCCAGCTCCCACCGCGAGCACCACCTTGAAAGGCACCCGCCTAGTTTTCTCTTGCTTTGCACCATTTTGGGATTGGTCTTGCTTCTGAGAACGCTCCTTCTGAGAACGCTCCTTCTGAGAACGCTCCTTTCCATCTTCCGTTAGGTTTAGTCTTTCCTGGACTCGTCTTTCCCGCTCTCGCCTTTTCTCTTTCCGGCTGGGCCGTAGTTCCTCTTGGCCGTCTGCCGCTTTCAGATCTTGTTCCCTAGACTTCGAGGGGCCAAACCTGGACCTAGATTGCCGAGAAATAGAGGCATGGAAGAGGCGGGCAGGGTGATTTTGCGTATATATCCTTTGTAGCGCGTATCGTTGAGAATGTGATGAGCGTGGCACACTTGTAAACTTCGCGAGGTCGATTCTCCCTTCCGCCGCAGCCTGTCTTGGTAGGCGGAAGCCCGCTGCTAGAAGTCTTCCCGACATCCTCTCAATATTTTTATCCGTGTAAACCAGGTTGTATTTTTGCTCCCAAAGACCGCTCAGTCAGTCAATGAGGAGGTGGTGGAGGGTCTGTCAATTGAAGATGTGGAAACATGGGATGAGAACGAGTCCGTGCACTGTATGTATCTATCCGAGTTCGCGCCCCGACAATGGAAAATCATCGTCATTCAGGTCATTCCATGGCTATCAAAGCCGCAGAATCTCTCCATCTTGAGTAATACCTCCCCTGAAGAGTTCTTCAACCACTCTCCCCTGTAATATGGTCTCCTCAACGACCCCTTCGACATGGCGCGGCTCAACCCTCCCATACCAGATTCCATGACCAGCCAACGGATGCCGCGTCCCATCCTTGGTAGTCTGGTTGGGAGGTATGTAAATGATTACATTCCCCGCGAATTTATGCCCACCGATGTGACTTATGAGGCCAACTCTGGCCGATATCTTCGCCCCTTCATCATTCTTGTCTGCACCATCTTCCAGAGCTTTGGTGGTCTCGTCCACCTCCACCTCCACCGGCCCTGAAGCTACCTCAATCCCCTTCTCTGGCAGCCTTTTCTCGAATTCACCCCTCAGCAATGGGCCATAGACACCGCACCTCTGATCTCGCCCACCATGTCCGCATACCAGCACGACAACCTCGTTTACGTCCTTGACGCCATACAGCAGGCCCTGGTAGCCAGGCTTCCGTAGCAGACGATCCCGGTGAATAGGTGATAACCCGTCGTGCATTGGGTGCAGCTTTTCAGGCAGGAGAAAGCCTCTCACCAACGCCTCGACGCTGTCAAATGACACACGAGGTAACCAGGGGACATACTTGAATGACGGGAGAAGGTACACTGATGTTGTTTGCAGCTCAGGCCGGGACTTGGGGCCCGGCGATGAGGGGAAGGAAGAGTTGAGGACTGAGATGTTGTGAAAGGGCTATTCATAGCTTAGCATTCATATGTAAGTCTCAAGTCATCGAAGAGGAATACACACATCATTGAACTTGCCCCCACGACCAACTAGCTCGCGCAGGTCAGCAGCGAGGTTATCCCCGCTATTGTCATCCTCGATGCGAGATGGCCAGTCATCTTTGCCCGTGCAGATTAGGACATGTTGCGCATAGTTTGAAATGAGCCCATTTATATTTGTCTTGTGGTCAATCTCAAAGCCCTCGGGAAACTCGGGGGTGGGTGCGCAGGGGCATGTTGGTGAGGGACATGTCGGCGTTGTCGGGAATGATGGTGGTTTCGCTTTGGTCGCAAACCCTCTCAGGGTTATTGGTCTGGCGCACACCTGAGCCAGGCGTTGCAGTATCATGGTGAGAGAATGGCTGGGCGGTTAGGGCGTCTTGACTCGGAAAGACGGAGTTTGTTAGTGAATCTCGTCGCATGATGACTCGTCATCACATCCTACTAAGCTGGAGATAATAGATGGGGTTTGTTGCGCCAATCGATGTCGACGGTTCTGGTGCTGTGAGATATGCATTTATCCGAGTATATTTGGATAATGTGATATTTCACCTCGTCAGATCGCAACACAAGTTCACATCCTTTCGAGGACATGAAAATATACTGTGATCAATTTCAGTATCAAATGATTATTTAATCGTATATTTTAAGATCTTTCAGATCGTAAGACACTCTGTGAGAGTCAGCTGAAAACTTTGCTCACATTTCGCCATCCGACCCTTCATGCCAGTTCTTACACCAGCCCTGATTCTCACGACATTTTACGAACACCTCCAAGCACAAAATGCCCCGATTACCGCCATCTCTCTTCTGGAGAGCGCGGAAACAGATATCCCCTTTTGCTCCCCTGCTCCTGCCCGTCTGCCGAACTCTTGACTCGACCGCCAATGAGCTCCGCTGGATAAAACAGCACGTCAACTCAACCAAGTCCCTTGTGCCCCGGAGATTGAGAATATGGCAAGCTTGTCTCAAAAGAGGAGACAGAGGGATGCCATTGCAATACGTTCTTGGCACACAACCCTTCGGCCCACTTGAGATCCTTTGCCGACCAGGCGTTCTTATCCCACGGTACGTTCCCATTCCCTTTCAACAGCCCCTGGACTCCCAAACTAACTGTCCTATCTTAAAGACCAGAAACAGAATCACTGATCTACCACCTCCACTCCATACTCCCCCGCCATTCATCCCAACCCCTAAAGATCCTCGACCTCTGCACTGGCACAGGTTGCATCCCCCTCCTACTATCCTCCCTCTTACCCGCCAGCACCAAAATATCAGGAGTCGACATCTCTCCTCAAGCCATTTCTCTGTCAAGGGAAAACCTAACCCACAATATCACTCTCAGCCACCTCCCTGCCTCTGCCTCCAAATCCATCAACTTCACCAAAGCAGACATCTTTAGTCCCGGTTTTGTCCCATCACTAGGGTACAAACCCGGCGAGTTGGATATCCTAGTGTCTAACCCCCCTTACATCTCCTCTCATGGCTTCAACACAACCACGGAGCGCTCAGTTCGCCTTTTTGAACCCAAACTCGCTCTGGTACCCCAGGTAACTGCAGAGCAATACGATTGTGAGCCGGAAGATGTATTCTACGCCCGTCTCCTCGAGATAATCAGTGTCCTTCAACCAAAAAGGGTGCTGTTTGAGGTTGGTGATCTTGATCAGGCAGCAAGGGTGGCTGCGATGGTGGTCAGAGGGAAGGGGGCTCTCGAAGTGTATGCTCAGGCGGTTGAGATCTGGAGGGATGAGCCTGGTGTTGATTCGCATGAAGAGGGCGTGACGGAGAAGATGGGGGTGGACGAGGAGGCGGAAGTGGAAATCAAGGGGCAGGGAAATGGGAGGGGGGTATATTTCTGGAGGCGTGATGATCAAGAGTCTGAGTGATGCCACATTCTGTCCCCTTCTTTTGCACAAGAATTCTGTCCTTTGGATGGTCACTGTTCTCTGTTGTATGAAGCGACGGAAATCTTTGAGGCGGCCTTTTTTTGGAAGGGTGCGGATGAGGAAAAGGTGAAAAGGGACAATGGGGTAATGGGGTAATGGGATGTTGAAAAGTGCAGTCGTCATCCTTCGCACTTTCCTTCTTCATTTTCCAAGTGATCAAGGCAGGAGCAACACACCTTCCTCGCCCTCTTCCATATTATTCAATCAGGAGGGCAGGAACAACTCAGGACAGGTACTTCCAGCCAGTCCGAATACACGGTTTCAACAAGGATGAGATAAGGTAGTCCAGGCATCATGTCACCAATTTAGTCTCGTGCCCTCTCCATCTTTTTCAAGGCAGGCAACACAGAGACGTTGATAGCCACAGCAACATATGCGGCGGTGTTGGTGGTGTTTGTTGGAGTTTCAGAGGGCGATATTTAGAATTTAGTATCGGTTTGACTTGAAAGAATTAATCCCCATAGGCGCAGAGCAAGGGGTGCCTTCTCCCTTGGGGGAAACTTTCAGCCGAGTCATGATATCCGTACAATCCCGTTCCCATTACTTCATATCCCCCGTCTCTTTTTTCAGACTTTCGTCCAAATCGGAAACCACACTCCAAAATCGGGTATGGTGTAGCGGTAACATCGTTGACTCTCATTTCTTAGAAGTGTCTGTTTATATTCAGTTCTGAAATCTCTCAACAGCAACGGGTTCGATTTCCGGTATCCTTTCCGGTATCCGAGTCCCAACCTTCTTTCGACATATTGTGACTTTCTGCTTCAAGCATTTTGCTAGCAAATGAAAAGACTATGTATAGCAAATTCTCTGTCCCAATCAAATTAGAAGGGAAGAAAACCTTTGGTACATTGTGCGTTTCAGAGCCTAGCGCTCTTGAGCTCATGATCTAGGAATAGTGTCATCCAAAGGCTGTGTAGCGCAATGGTAGCGCGTTACTTTCCGGTTTTAACTTGTCCAATAAGTTAAATCACCAGCTGGTAAAGGCTCTGGGTTCGAGTCCCAGCATGGTCGATCTTTTTGCCTCATTATACATTTTACATGTTACTTGCTATCTGTAAGTGTCCTTTGAATGTGTTTTGCCCAGGATCACACTATGGGGGCGGTATGTAGTCTTTTGTTAGTGATCCTGGCACTTGGCGATGACTTTTTTGTGTAGGCTAGACGCTACAGACTTTTAGGTTGATAAGTAGAGTAAAAGATGAATGTACATGAGATTCACCACATAGCAAGCTAATGAAGAGATCAAAAGACAATTAGGTACATAGTTGGATGTTTGTTGCTAGATACTGTTCCCACAGGTAGGTCGACTTTCATTTGTGAAAAGTTACCATATAGAAGCTCAAAGAGATGGTGGCGGCCAGAACAGATTTAAGCCAAAATACTCATGAGTAAATAGCATTCCATCATTGAAGGGCATAATAGAGAACGTTAAAGTAGCCGCTTATAGAGACTTAGTAAAGAAAGAACCCGCTAGATATTTAAAGGTAGCTATCCCCCAGAAATTACTTGCACACATTCTTACTGCTGTAGTATACTCTTCCCAATCTCCCCACTACCTTCACCTTCTATCAATATCCATTCTTCAACCGGTCTCGGCAGCGAGGGCTATTCTTGCGCGAATGCAAAGCCGCAACCTCCAGTCTTCAATTGCAGCTTTGTTGAAGATCGCTTCGTCTGTCCCCTTCCTAAACAACGAAGGTACTGCGAAACACTCGTCTGCTCTCCTTCGTCTATTTCGCGACACTCGGTGTGTCTCTCATAACGGAATACCGAAGTTTATCTGAGCGATAAACCAGATGTCTTTTTGGGACGTTTATCCCCAGGTCGGGGCAGAATTTGACTACGACAGTTGGTCCGATGTCGAATACATTGATGAGGGTGATGACAATCAAAGGGAAACTCTTGACTCGATCGGGCAGAGCAAAACCATCAACTTCCCTATTCGCGCCAGCTACACTAGATGGGAACAAAGGGAAGCGTTTCGCGAGCTGGTGCAGAACTGGTGAGTACGGAAAAAAATCATATCAAAAGGAGGTTGTTAATGTATCATCTCAACCAGGCGGGACGCCATCATCAAGTCCTTTGATGTTGCTGAGGATAACTTCAAAGTCACCCGGACTGAAAAACGACAGACGAGCGGGGCAGCGTTGGAGATCGTGTACACCGCCGTCGACTCTTCTTCCAGGGCCCGTCCGAACAAGTGCTTGGGCTACATACGCTACAGAGGGAGCAATAAGGAAGGCAAAGTCGAGATCGTCAACCGTCGCACCAAACTTCAGCCGTGGCATCTCGACTTGGGCGGGACCAGCAAAGCCAAGGACAGCTCGCAGGCAGGCGCGCATGGAGAAGGCCTCAAGGTCGCTTTGCTTATCCTCATGCGGAGACCCCAGAACTTTGCCATACGTTGCGTGTCCGGGGGCTTCGATTGGACATTTGACTTCACAGCGCAGGGGAAGCTCTCGGCTCATCTTGAGCGCATGACTGTTGCGAGTGTCCACGCCAAGGAAGAAGCAAGCAAACAGGAGTCGAGAGATTCTCGCTGCTCCCATTTTCCCCCAGTTGCCAGGATGACGTTCAGTTCTCAATTGGGGAGGTAGTTTCAGGCCGGAATGAGAATGGTGCTCCGGTCTGGCGCAGGGCCGTTCCGCTCGACACGTTTCGGATCTGGGCAGAATCGGCATTGTTTCTTCAAGAGGTGGGGGACAACGAGATCGTTGCCACGAGACGGGGGAGTTTGCTGACAAGTCCGCGGCTTTCTGGGTGCATATTTCTGAAAGGGTTGCTCCTGAAAGATTCGAAAAGGGTGTCGGCCAGCGTCACTGGGAAACGGCTCAGATTCGGTTACGATTTCAAGGCAGGAACCACTAACCGGGAGAGGCAATCCATGACGACTGCTACAGAGGAAGCGGAGGCGATGTGGCGGATATGGAACAGCATTCTGGCTGTCAAGCCGGATCTTGTGGAGGCACTCAGCGAGATGCTCAATGCGCAATCTGTCTCCTTAGAATACGCAGATGTTGCTCAAGCGTCAAGCTACCTGGAAAAAGCGACAGCGAGAAAGCTCAAGCATTTTCTTTGCAGCGACAGGTTCCGGGAGAACTGGTATTTCCAACCGGACGAGCAGATCAAGGTAAGGGTTGACGGTTGGGAACTGATATTTTGACATGTAAACTAACACTTGAACTTGGGCAGAATCAACGATTCAAGCTTGTTGTGGAAGGACTAGGGCGCACGCCGGTCAAGCTTTCCCGCGACTACTGGGAAATCCTAACGTATTATGGCTTCCTCCACACGGCTGAGGAGGAAGAACAGCGTCGGTTCCAGCGCGCGCCAGTCTCACGGCGGGAACTAAACAGCACCTTTTCCAAGTCAATCTTCCGGCTATTGCGTGCATCTTTCCGGGCTCGCCCCCAGACCAGAAACTACAAGATCGAGTTTGTTGAGGCAGGGCAACTGAGTCTACACATTTATGTATACCAACGGCAGTCTACCATCAAGGTCCATGACCAGTGGCTCAAGCAAGCATTTGCAGAGAAAGAGCTTGGTTTTGAAGCGGAGGAACTAGTCGAAGCAGACTTGTTGTTTTATGCTGTCGGAAATCTCTTCCAAGACGCCCTTAAACAACTCCCCGATAGTTCCTTCCAAGGCTGGTCTAGAGAAGGACGAAGTCCCTCTTGGTTTCGCAGGCAGGAGGTGCGCCGCACAGATCAGCGGCTGCTCAACTATACACGCCTACGCCAGTTTACGCACTCGCAGTCTCCGTCTGGTAGATCGGGGCTTTCAGTCAACTTGACGATAAAGTGGAAGGGCCCGATGGCTAGCTCAATCTCGGTCAAGCTTTTTCGCTCCGCTGACATCACTGCTGACGAGCAAGATCTCATTGCAAGCGACTTGGAAGTCCCTCATGGTCCTCGCCCAATCCAGACAGAAACATTCAGTGGGGGGTCTGAAGTAACGATGAGAGACCTGCTACCAGTACAGCAATGTGTATTTGTTATGCACACCTCCAAAGATCCAGGTTCCTTCCTCGTCGTGTCAGAGAGCTTTACCACTGACGTACCGACGTCCATACCGGTGCCTATGCCTCCGCAAAGACCACGTCCGTCCGTGGTTCTCTTTGGTAAGTTCTTCACTCCTTGTTTCTGTACTCTGAAACCGTGCACATTTACCTATCAAAACACGATCTAAACGCTGACTCGTAACCCGCCACGTAGAGAAAGGAGACGAACTGCCCAGCCTCGACCCTGCACTCCTGATTTCTTCCAGGTTCTTTGATGCCACGGGACGCGACAGCAGTGGCACCAAAGGAATCTTGGTGATTCCCAACCATGGTCCTAACAGAGTTCAGCGGCTTCTGAGATCAATTGGGCTTATTAGTAGTGATTACCAGGGGGGATCTTCCTGAGGAAGGAGACAGGTGCCTGTACCACCGTCCCGGAAGAGACAGAGGACCATCAAATCAGAGAGCCCGAGCCCCTAACTGCGTCAGGGCAAGTAGAGGTTGCATAAAACATTCGTTTCGGAGATCCTTTACTGGGGGTTTTGCATCAAGTGAAGATGAGAAGGGATGCTGGTTTAAGGGAGTAGTGGGATATCAAGGATTTACAATGGGAACAATTATTTGGATGTATGTCGTTTGGAGTTTTGTATGGGAAGAGGCGAGGAGTTTTAGGGCAAATCTACAGTCAAGGGGAGGGACCGTATCTTGTATTAGAGGTTATGAGTAATTAAATCTTTCAGAGAACAGATTGTCTCGTGCTGAATGGTATGTAGGAATTCACTGGGGTCGCAGACTGCGGTAAACTTTCTTTACTCGCATCTTGCATATCAAAGCCATTTCAGGTAGCTTCTACCGCCCGATCCTGATTGTCTCATCTTTACTTTAGGCTTCTTCAGGTACCTTATTGAGTTCTTGTAAACATGACCGCGGACGCGATACAGCTGTGTTGGTGGTGATGAAGATCAGGTAAATATTTAGAGAATACAGATAGAGATGCCCTGTTTTCGGAGGTGACAGTTGCTGCGACTTCCGAGTTACAGGAGCTAAAAATCTCTCCCCGTAAGCCCTATATGCCCGGCATCAAAGGCCCCATAGAAGAAGCGATAAAATATTCGATACCTAAGTTGAAAGCAGTGGCCGTGAGATACCCTCTCCAAGATACACGCAAATGGCGGGGGTGGCCTGCCTGGACGACGACGGAAGAAGTTGTGCTGCCGGGAAGGAGCACCTGTCAAGGAAGGCACGATCCGTTTGCCCTACTTTCATCACACCGCCCATGATAATTTTTGTTGTTGACTTGTGACTCGAATTATTACTGCCCCTCTCATCTATTCGTTTCTTTTACCCCTCGAGTCTAGAGGAACGAACAACTCGCCTCTGCTTCACCCACTCCCAGCCCTTGGTTTCCGACTTCAGGAGTTTCTTCTCACATTTTCATTGTCTTCAAGTCGCGTTACCCTATTCGACTTTTATTAACGGCGATCCGAGATTTTATCTTCGACTTGTTGGTTTTGGGCCGCCTTTTACTTCGATACCCCCGGCTGGTGGCATGAGTTGCGACAACAGCGCCAATATGCCTCGACCGCCGGCCAACGTTCACAGCATCAGTGTTCATGGAAGCTTGGGAATGAACGGCTCTCGCTGCCGTGAGCAACGGCGGCTCACTCTGGAGTCAATCAAAAGGAGCAAAACTCTTGGTTTATCAATCGACGCCGATTGCAGTCAGTGGTGGCAGGACGATGGTTTCGGGCAGTTGGCTCGACAGTGGTGAGTAGCCAACATTGATCCAGTCATATCGTTAGTATATACACCCTTCTAACATTGTTTCTGAAACAGGCGCGATGCCTTAATCAAGTCGTTTGGCATCTCTCCGCAAAGCTTCAGGGTGACATGCACTAGACAAAATATCGAGAAGGGAACCGAGATATTGTACACCGCCAAAGGTGTCTCTTCTCAGAACGAGCCAGTAGAGGATATGGGCTACATACGTTTTCGCCCGATCGAGATTGTTCATGACGAATGTTACGGCCTCGTCGAGATAGTCAATCGTGGCATCACTCTTCAACCGGGGCATTTGAGTTTGGTTGGTCAAGACTACACCGAGACAACGGACGGCAACACAGAGCCCAGAACATTCACCTACGAAGCTGGGCTACAGTTCGCCGTGCCAATTCTCACGGAACAGCGCACGCACTCTGCCCGTGTCCGTTGCATATCAGGAAACCTCTGCTGGTCTTGGAAGATGACCGGGACGCGCTCGGAGGAGTCATACCCAGATACACTTGTGGCCCGTCTGCATCGTATGAAGGCTGGAAACATTCGGAAAGAAAACAACAAGCGCAAAGACGAGTACAATGAAGGCTTAATCCCTTTTCCGACTAGATGCGATCAAGATCTTAAGATCGAGATCGGTGGGGCCCTCACACTCCCGAAGAGATATCCTCTTTCCCGGTCTAAAAAATTTGTTGCTCTCTCAACTTTCGAAAACTGGACGATGTCAGCCTTGTTTCTACAACCTGATGCAGGGACCGAACCTTGCCTCTCCACAGTACATGGAAATTTACTATGGTATGTGAGAGACTCCGTGTATTTGGATGGTGTGCGTCGAAGATATCCAGAGCCGAATTCTGAAGACGAAACTCGAAGTTGTGGAAGCGTCACAGGAAGGCGTCTTAGAATGGGCTACAGTTTGGCCAGGACGTCTTCACCTACGGCCGAGGAGGAGGCCAAAGCTTTGTGGGACATTTGGAACAATGTCCTGGTTACTGCACCCAGAGTTGTTTGTCGATTGAGCGAGATGCTCAACAACTTCACTGCCAATGGCCCTTCCCCTGACGTGGCCGATGCTTCGTTCCACATGACCAGAGAAACCGCAGAAAGGCTCAAGACTTATCTTTGCAGCGAGGAGGCTCGACAAGACTTTCGGGCAAAAATTGAAGGACCAGAGCAATTCAGCACCAGAAAGCTGTGGTATTATGCTAGAGAGGAAGAAGCTACGGTAAGCATGAAAGGCAAAATTGTGTGTCATTTCATCAACCACTTGCTAACATTTATGTTATTGTTCCCAGAACCCCCGCTTGAAGGGTATCATTGAAGGCTTGAACTGCACACCCTCCGAACTTGCCCGTTCGTATTGGGAGCTTTTGAGCAAATACGACTTGCTCCGTACCGCGGCAGAGGAAGAGCATCGCCGCTTTTCCCACGCGCCGGTTTTGGTACCGGGGCGGGTAGACGCAAGTCCGTTTGGAACATCGGTTGCCTGGGGTCTTAGGGCATGCGTGCGTGCCTGCCCCTGGACAACTGAAGCCAAACTCAGCCGTGTTGAAGCGGCGGAACTTAATCTAGATATTGTGTGTCTTGAGGTGCCATGCACCATCAAGGTGCACAGTCGGTGGCTGGCGTCCGATTTTGCAACTGAGGCGCTTAGATGGCTGGGTGATAACCTCATCTTGTGGGACATCATCCATCACACGATCATCGCGCTTTTTACTGCGATACTCAGTCAGTTTGATGATGATGCGTCCACTGCCAAATCAGCTTCTAAACATCCAAGATTGGCTCTTTGGACTCGGAATAGAGAGATTCGACTCGCAGATCAACGGCTGGCAGAATATGGACTTGCTCAATTGGACTGGTGGCAGCATGCTGCGGCAGACGAGAGGCTCGTCGACCTGGCAGTTGGTGTTGACCCTAACCTCGTGTCTAGGCTGCCAGATGATGGATTTGTCGAGATACAGTTGCATTGTCACGAAACTTGCGGACATCTCATCGACTCTGTTCTCCTTTCGAAGGACCTGAAGCGCCTGACGACTTGCGGCCCAAGGTGTAGATCACAAAGATTGACGGAGCAAAAACTCTTTATCCCCGATCTGGTACCAGGGCCAGAATCTTGCTTTCTAATTTTGCGGGTAGCATCAAGCCCGAACTCATTTATATTCTTCTCAGACGACTTCTCTTTGAGACTTCCAACGCCCGAACCTGAAGCCGAGGTGTTGTATGGTAAGTCCCACTTCCCTTTTATATCCGCTCTCTTCGAAGATAGCAAGTCTAAAGATAAACCGCCGCTTGATCCGCGACTGACGAGTACAACGCTGTACATAGCCAAGGGACCTGAAATGCACCAGATTGACCGAAGGTTGACGGCCGGCAGGTGGTACGAAGCTGAGTCCAAGGACGATAAAAGATCCAAAGCAGCTTTGGTAATCATGGATGACGACAATTCCTCCGGGGACCGCAACGATGAGAGAGAAACGGACGCCCAAGATGGTCAGGAAGACAGCAATGAGAGTCGCGGCCGGAAAAGATAGAGGACTGGGTGAGGAGTCTGAGCAGTGGACACTCTCTGCCCGCCAGCGGTGTTTCAGAGCTGGCTGAATGTCTGAAGGAGGTTGAGGATAGTTTTGGTGCTATGTTTTAGCATGGAATCGGCATGGCACAGATTTGAGCTTGGAGGCTATTCACCATGGGATACATGCCAGAACGTTTGTGGGATATTTTGTAGGATACAATAGGGACCAGGTTGAGACCGAGCAAGACCTTTGTTAGCTTCCATGTAAGTATAATCACAATGTGTGGTAATAACTGCGGCTATGCTTTTTGAAACCTGTATCTTCCGCGATAATGTGTGCTGTCGCCAACGACGCATATCTCTACATTTTGAATGGCTGCGCTGTACGTTATCTGATTAAATCGCAAATTTCCATATAACCCCCACCATCACACCTCTACTCCCTCCCCCGAATCCTCACCCTGGAATCTCCCCCCTTCTCAACCGCCATCATCCCCACCCCCGGCCTACTGTCATCCCCCACCGGCATCCACCCATCCCCCTCGGCCAGAACCTCAAAGTCAAACCTCCTCACCAGCAACGCCACCGCCTTCTTCACCTCCCTCTCCGCCAGATACCTCCCAGGACAAATGCTCTTTCCCCCACCAAAGGGCCTCACACTCCCCCTCGCCGACGCCGGTAAATGTTCCCACCTCTCCGGGTTAAAAACCTTGGCATCCTCCCCAAAGACCGTCTCGTCAAAGTGAAAGACTCGCCAGGGTATCATCACTTTAGCTCCCTTACGCAAAACGAACGAGCCTGGGGCGGGGAGGACGGTGTCAGTTGTTACCCTGCGGGCGGAGATGGAGTTACTTCTGAATCGCAGCACTTCGAGGTAGAATCTCTCCAACGTTGGGCAGTTCCCTGGTTTGAGGATGTAAGTCGTGTCGGTGAGATTTTGATTGGTGAAGGCTGGGCTGGTTTCGGAGCGGATCTGGGAGAGGTAGGAGGGTGGGGATGAGAGGAGGTGGGCGAGGAGCCAGAAGAGAAGTTTGGGGGTGTTGGAGTTTGCTCTGTTGTTGTGCTGTTAGTGAGGAATGGTGAAAGAGGAAAAGGGGAAGACATACGCGAAATAAAGCATGAGAAAGAAGACTGCCTTGTCGCGGGGCTCCACACCAAGTGCATCTAGCGTGAGTTCAAGATTGGGTGTGAACCAACTTGGGTTTTGCGCGGTTCTTTCCTCTCGTGGCAGGGAAAAGTAATCTTTGAACTGGGTGATGAGTTTTTCTTTGATGGAGGTTAATGCGGGAGCGAGGAACGGGGGGAGTTGGTACAAGTCCTTCCAGTAGAGCTCATCGTAGATCTGAAAGTTCTTGGCCACGTTTGGATGGAGTTTGGAAAGGGCGGGACCGAAGTAGGCGTGCTCGCCAGCTTGGATGAAGACGTTGTTGATGAAACTGTAGAGGTTCACTTCTAGGCTATCTTGGGCGAGAGAATACTGTTGAAGATTCTGAATCGTCAAGTGGTCTTGCAACCAGGAGAGAATCGACTGGTCGAGTGAGGCCAAATTGTCGTTTTGTGAACTTGGGGATAGTTGTGTGAGGTGTAGTTGGCGATTCAGATGTTCAAAATGCTTGTCTTTCTTGGGGTAGTTGAAGTGGTCAACTTTGGAGTCAACAATGGCTGGGTCGAGGTCGTAGGTCTTGGCAATGGCTCCTGGACTTATGCCAGTGGCTTTTAGAATATCGAGAACAAACCCTTGGAAGGAGAAGTTCTGGGTGTTCTTGAAGACTTCAGCCATGTGCTTTGGGTGGGAGATGACATGAAGGCTCGTTCCGGCTGCCTGAAGAGCGAAAGGCTGCCGATCTCCCCCTGACAAGTTTCTCCTTTTTGGTGTCAGTGCCTCTTCTGGGGCTGAAGTGAAGGCCGGCAAACATACCATCCTTTCGTCAGAACAACAGTCGAGTTCGAGAATAACGAGATTGCATGGCCAATGACTTTGTTGCTATTAGTATTCAACTCGACAGGAATTTACAGATGAGCACCACTTACATGGTATGGTGTAAGGCAGTTCTTTTGGATCATTCGGGCGTATCAAGGGGGACAGCGTGAACCTCCACACTCGCCATATTATCCATGCGCCGAAGAGCAACAGTGTGCTCGACAAGAGCGACATGTTTCGCAGCTAGGTAAAGCACAAAATATCCAAACCACAGCTAGATTGACGGAGGCAATAGTGCCACTGAGAAACATGAACAGAAGTCCAGTCCCAGAAGGAAAATGAGCGACGTCCATGAATTTAAGCTTGTCATCTTCTATACCTTACTTTCCTACCTTATCTTGGCAAGGCTGCCCTGTTGTTGGTTGCACCTTGCGACGCGACCACTCAAATGCAACGAAAAGTGAGGGGCTGGATACAGCTAGAGCCCCCCGCATCCTGTGATGGAGAACCAATGAACAGATTAAGAGGCTACACAATTCCCGGGTGCTTGCGAAAATGCCCAGCGAAAACTGTAGATATCTTCATCCGATGGCAACACCGCAGTTTCTGTTGTTTTATTGACAGCCAAGAGAGGTTCCAGCCAATGGTCTTACACCGTTTTGGGTGTATATGTGGGTCCAATTCAGACAGCTCAGGGGTTGTCGCGTCCATGAGCATTCGGGCGACATGACCCATCAAATCCAATCTAATAACAATTTGCTCATGTCAGCAAAGAATGACCAAGGCTGGTGTGCTCCATAGAGGCGTTGACATTATCAGAAGCCATCATGAAGTGGAGATCATCGATGATGAGTAAAGTATTGGCAAGAAATGTGAGTTGTCTGGTGTACGGCTGCTGACAGCAAATTTGACAGAATTCTGGTCTGAATTCGAGTGGAGCGTGCGCAAAAAATCAGAGTCCGAGTCAAATCTGGCAGATAACCAGCTGGAGAAAGGGTTTCCGTATCCTTGGGTATCGTCTAGGAGAAAGAACGATGTTCCAAACTCGAGCAGTCACCAACCAACCCAACTCCCACAAAGTTCACAAGCAGACATAAAATGTATATGTATATTTATGCTCTCCAAAATGGCTTCTGAGATCTAATCATCAAGAAAATTCTATCTGTCGTGAGAGAAAATCCCAAAATCGCACCCCGTCTTACTTTTTCCCCAAATCCAAACCGACCGCTGGTCAACGCCCTCCGACAAACACGTCAAGTGGACGGTTTTGACCGGCAACCCCTCTGAGATAGAGTTACCGGGGTAAAGAACCAGTACCAGCCTCAAATTCCACTCAGGCTCCTCAAATTCAGCCCACGTGGCTGTTAGCAGGAAAAGTGCCAGCCTGGTAGCTTGCGCCATCGCACTCCATGATCCAACATTTATTTTTTGTTGGGGAAAACTTTAAGCTGTCAAAAATACAAAAAGGCGTCTGGGGTGCCCAATTCCAGACCTGGTCCTCAGTTTCTCTCTGTGTTTTTAGCACAGCCCCTTTGGAAGGGAGACTCAGCTCGTAACAAGATCTTTGGGCTCATCACTGGACATAAGTCTGGAGCGGAAAACAGGGACATGTATCCAGGTTAGTCTGCTCTTTCCTTTTTACTTTCCTGTTAATGTTTTTTTATTTATTCCATGTTGTGTTGTGCAGACAGCTAGCTAGCTGTTCACAAGCGATGGGGTAGGTAGGGGAATGTGGTCCTCGCGACTTCCATGTCGTCAGCACAGCAAAAAGGAAATCAGCACTTGACAGCAAGAGCGTGCTGACATCTGAAATAGACTCACGTGGGATCGGGGGGAACCTCAGAGAACAATGATGATCAAACAGCGCTGGGCAGTGATGTCTGTCCGTTAAACGCCAAGAGGTGATTAGTAGACAAACCCTGCAGTTTTAAACCACGCTTCTGAGTTCTCCAAGTCTATCTATGGTGTTTATCTTACAGGCAGAAAGATGAACGATAATGCGGCAAGTGTCGTCGTTATTGGGGTGGTGTGTTTGGTATGCAGACATGGTGGGCGCGGAGTCTACATTCACACTCTGGAGAGATTGGAGAGTAGGCATGTTACCATCACCACCAGATGCAGAAAGGCCAGGGAGCAAGCGAAAGATTAGCAGACCTTTAGACCACACACACATGACACCATATTAGCAACAAATAGATGAAGAAAATTCACGAACTTCATCCTGCCTGCCTGCTTTCCATTCATCCCCCCCTGTAAAGAATAATCCGTGCCACTAAAAATAGAATATGAATAATAACAATTTAAAGAGAACCCTTCTCATAACCCATGAAAAAACGTAATTCCTGCTCCCTCTCTCTGATCCACAGCCCTGGCCATCATTCCAATCTTCTTGTTCTCCTTCAGAAGCAAAGAAAAGTAAAGGAAAAAAAAAAAGGAAAAAGCAACAGTGGTATTCAACTTGGCAAACGAAACCCCCAATCCATCATCACCATAAAACAGCTTCATAGGTTAAAAAACGAAAAAGACAAGAAATCCTTCTGTATCAAGAACAAGAGAAAAAGGTAATCACACGGAATGATTAAATAGGACTTTGTGGCAAGCTAGCCCCCAGCCCACCACCAATCACACCCCCTCTCAAATCGCCGCTTCCCGTCCTTCTCAGAGCCTGGCTCATTGTCTCAATACTCAACTCCCCGCTCACCGTTGGCCCGACGGCTGGGTTGAGCCCCAGAGGTGGAATGCTGTGACCCATCAAGCTCGTGGGACTGCCCAGGGGGTTCCTCGCCGGACTCAATTCCACCCCTTTCATGCTCCCGGTCTTGCTGCCGCCTGACGATGATACGGGCGACCGGATGGGCGAAGGTGACCGGTTGGTGTTATTGTTGAGCGATGACAAAGACGTCAACCCGGGGACGTGCATGCTCTCCCTGCTACCCGCTACTCCGCCAAAAGAATGCTGCTCGGCTTGTACGACATCGGCAAAAGAAATGAAGGACAACCGGCGGACGTCAGTTGTATCGAGACTGCCGTAATTGCTCGCGCTGTCGGGGTTCGCTGGGTTGTTGCCTCGGTCGAGGGAAAATGCCGCAAGCTCGTCGACCCAGGTTGGCTCGCTGTAGACGCCTATACCGCCTCCACCACCCGTTACAGTGACGGCCGCAGGTTGGTGAGAAGTATGCGTGATAATCTCGACCGAGTCTGGGTTAAGGTGGGTGTCGGTGATCGCTTCCGAGGAGGCGTCCAAGACGGGCGGGATGTAGTTCTCGGTCTGGATGTGGGAGGGGATAGCGGGGGAGGTTGGGAGGGCGACAGCTGTTGATTCTTGGACGTTGCGCTCAAAAATTTGGCTACCAGCGGGCGATGACAGTCGCGGCGAAGAGGCGAAAGGGCGGTTGGGAGAGGAGGGGGTGTAATGTGTGTGTTCGGTTCGGATAGGAGACGCAGCAGTCCGTCTTGTTGGGGAGGTCATTTGTGTGGTGAGTGAGGATGCGTCGGTTTTAGAAGACGGCTTATTGACGTCTTCTGTCTTCTTCTTGCCAAATCCGAAAAGACCGCGCTTCTTGCTCTTCTTCTCGTCCACGTCCGCGGCGGCGGCACGCGGGGTCGCATCCTTGGAGCTTGGAATCGGCTGGGTAGGAAAAGTGACGGGTTCACCCGTCGAGACGGCTGCTGAGGCTCCGACCATGGCTGCGATTTCCGAGTGTTGTGGTTGTAGTTGTAGAGGGCGTAGAGAATGCAGCGCAAGTCGAAGTTGGTCGGTCGCGATCGGGTTCAGAAGTTAAACGGGGAAGCCAGGTGGATCTATCCCAGTGGAATGGCAGCTGAGTGGAGTCAGGGACCTCGGTGGACTCTTTCGACAAAGCTTCCAAGCTTCTCTGGAGATCTGGATGCGACGCCAAAACAAGACGTTAGCAAACACAGCCTCAGCAGGTTATGGAATACGCGGTGGTTGAGATTTCCCCAATCTCGGCAGAACGTTGCGGTGGGGGTAAAAAGCAAGTGTCGCGATAAAAAAAGAGACGGGCCTGTGACCAAGACGGATTTCCCGATTCGCCGCGAGTATATCGATGGTAAAGTGGTCCCTGTCGACGAGACCAATGAACCAGGAGACAGGAGATGGGGATGCGGTCATACCTGATCACGGCTGGCGGTGCGACGCAGAAACAGCTGAGCGACAGGCGCAAATGCTGCAATTCGGGCCCAACTCTGCTCCCGTCAACCCGTTGCTGTGGTGCGGTGCGAGGCGCAAGAGCAGCAGCAGCAGCTCGTGGTGGTTTGGGCAGCTCTTGATTGAAACGCTGGGCCGGGCACAAAGCTGCTTTTAGCGGACGGGACGGGAAGACGAAATCGAGGGTCGCAGGGCCGTCTCTTCGTCGGGTCTGGGCCTTTTTGTCTTTGTTCTTGTGTTTTTAGTCGGGGACGAGATGTCGGCCGGTTGCCGAGGTGCGCTCAAATCGTGATCAGCAGGGAATGACGATGCTTGAGCTCGACAGGTTTAAAAAGAGGGGAGACCTGGACCGGGGTTTTAAGACGTAATGTCGTCCCACGCCGGCGCTGCCAAGATCTGATTGGAACTTGGAGGAAAGTCTTCCTTCTTGTTTTAGGTCCGGGAGGGATGTGATGGCCCTTTCTATTTGTTTTTTTCTACCAGACAAATGCGCCGACCGTCGCAGCCTTTTCAGGCCATCCCCTTTCCCTCTTGTAACCTACCTACCCTTCGTGCAGTCAGCGAGCATTGAAGCCACCCCTGACCCAGTGTCCTTGTGCATGGCCGTGGCGGCGGCTCGGCACCAGGCAAAGCAGGAACTGGGTTACTCGGTACGTGATGTTCAACAGGTTTTTGGCGTGACAGAGTCAAGTGATGTTGGGCAAAGTACGCTAGGCGTCTTCTTTGACCCCTCAACCCCTCGACCCCTAACTGTCCGTGGGCGAGGGGGAGGGAAGCTCAAGCTGGAACCGGGCATGCCCGAAAATGTCTGTCTCTGCGACATGTGCGAGGTTCAAAGACAGGAACGGCTAGCGATTGGTGCGATCTAACCATTGTGTTGCATAAAACACTGTCTCTGTCCAAGCTTCCATGAATGGCGGGGCCATGATCGATAAGGGGCAGTAGCAGTCAGGCAGCGATGTACAATCGAGTCCTTTGTTGAGATTCTGGATGCCTGGCTGTTGGATTTCCCCAAATATTTATGATTTACATCAGCCGACAGACGATGAGGGTGAATGGTTGGATATACGTAGGGTGATGGTGATAGCCTGATGTGCCCCTCCTCAGCTCCTCGCCAGTCACATCCTGATATGGCATTCTCGGACGACCTGACCGGAGTATTCTTCAAGGGATGAAACAGATACTCCTGAGATGAGCCGTTCGTATCAACCACCACCAGACGCATTCCCCGTGCACAGCGGTGCAGGTGATCCTTCCCGCCAGGACCGAAGGCGCAACTAAATTGAGGGACCAGGCGGAATGTATGTTGTTTTCTGGAAGCCTGCGAACACTGCGCCTTTCGTGACGTTTAACAGGTGGCATTTGGATGACCCCCGTAATGGATATGACATTCCACCGATATCAGCCACCACGCCAGCTTTGTGGACGTCATCTCCTTTCTCTCTATTTTTCCATGCAACCAGATATCACACAAATCAGGTCTCGCCATGTTCGGTGCCGCAACCACGCAGCTGGCTTACGTAGCTGTGTCCTAATCGCCTGAAGCGCTTGCACAACTATGCGCACTGCCTACTAGACTAATTACAATTAACTTTTGTTAGAAGCGCTTCTCTTATACGGTGACCTGATGGATTGGAATTCATCCTGTTTAAGTGAGAAGGAGCAAGACCATTGTGAGGAAGCTAGGCCGGGGGACAGTGCTGGGTCCAACTATATTCTTGGACAGTTTGCCATGTCATCTTTCTAGCTCGGCCAATCAAGACCCAGTCCGGCAGTTTCGGGACGAGGTCGACCGGAGCCGGCTTACTCCACCCCGGCCCGGCCCAGCTGGAAAGTGGACCATAACCCGGCACAATGGTGATTGGTTGAGAATTTCAAGTCAAAGCCAAGTCGAGAAGCACTGACCATCCAAGGTTCAACAAGTCCCATTGAACCACGTGACCGAGTTCCCGATGGCCAATCTCAGAAAAAGTTATCGCAACTCTAAAGAGCCCAGCTCCCGGCCGATGAGAAGGAGGAGAGGGGACCACCGCAGATAACCACCGCCACCACCACCACCACACCTCTCACCCCCAACCCAGACGACGTCCACCCATTTTTTTCTATTTGTCAGTCATTCCATTCCACATCCCCACCCTCAGAATGGAAGCAACCCTCTCCCGCCCAGCAGCCCGCTGCTGCTGTCTCCTCAAGACAACCACCACCTCCACATCACGACTCCTCCCCTCGTCACAACAACAAAGCCGCCCAAAGTCCACCCGTGCCCGCCACAAAGCCGCCCTCAACGTCCCACCCCACCCCTCCTTCCTCTCCAACCCATCACCCTCCTCCGCCAACGGCGCAACAACCCTCATCTTCAACCCCCCCTCCTCCGCCCCCTCCGTCTTCCAGACCCCCTTCAAGTTCCTCCCCAAATCCGATCCCCGCCGCCGCGCAGCCCTCGGCCAGAAGCTCTTCGCGTCCTCGGTAACGACCAATTTCGCTACCGCACCAGTAGACGTCAACGCCCTCCCAACAATCTTTGACGACCGCTCCCCCGCCACGACGCCCAAGAACCACTCGTTAACCAAGGAGGACGTCGAGGAGATGCGCCGCCTGCGTCTGGCGGACCCGGTCAAGAACTCGGTCCTGAACCTGGCGAGGCAGTTTGGCTGCAGCGTCATGTTCGTCATGATGTGCGTCCAGGCGGGCAAGGAGCACAGGGACAAGGTCCACGTCGAGCCTCACGCGGCCGCGAGGGAGAGGTGGGGTCCCAAGAAGAGGGAGGCCAAGGAGGACAGGAAGAGGAGGATGGAGATGTTGATGAGGGGCGAGATCTGAGACGTGAATTCGAAACAAGACATGGGAGGAGTGTATATACAAAAAGAAAAGCCACGCGGTTTTGTCTTGTGATCTTGACATCCAAACACAGACGCTCATGAAACCATGAAGGAGGGCTGGGAAACGGGAAATTACATTCTGTACGATAGGGAACACCACTCTCTTCGGGCTGGGGATATAAAAATGGGGAAATTCATTTTCTGGGAATCATAGACGACACGGGAAACGAAACCTTGATATCATACCACGGCGGATGAAAATGGTTGGGTGGACGGGCGTTGTCACGATACATAGGCGGGCGGTTGTGAAAACAAACAAAAATGTTCAAAAGAGCCACTCGGTCATCACATCAAGTGGTGCCAGCTTGTATAATTCACCACAAATATATTTTGTACCAAAGCATGCTTTTTTTAGGACAGCATTCATTTCCCTCGCTGGATACAGCCCTCTTCAAAAGCTCTGCATCGATCTCACCATTTGTATCGCTATCTCCCTCCTCCAGTTAAGAGGATCCAGGCGCAACCGGCAAAAAACAACACCTCATTAGCGCCCCCTGCTCAGTCTGTGTCCTTACCCTTACCCTTACCCTTTCCCCTCCAAGAGCTGACACTGTCTTCATCCTTCCAATCGCAAGTCCCATGCCTGTCCAGTTCATAGTCACCCTGACCAGGAATTACCCGCGAGCACCACCCACACCAACTCCTCCTCTTCCCCTGCACTTCCCTACCCAAAATCTCACCCTTCAACCTCTCCTCATCCCACTCTGGCACACAGGCGCCTACCTTCACCCTTTTCACAGAAATCTTTTTCATAACGCCCCCTATACCCTCCACCTCATGCCTCACGTAGCCAACTTTCATTGCCGGCGATGGCGTCCTGCGCAAATGTTCAGACCCCGAGCTCAACAATCCTCCCAAAGTACTGGAGCCTGAGCCGCCCGTTGCATTGCTGGCCAGACTACTCAGACTAGCATTGCTGGCAGCAGACAAACCGGACGCCATCGTCGAGGTGGAAGCACTACTGTCGCTTCTGGGACCGAGGCCTGCACGAAGCCTTTCTTGCTGGAGCTGCTGGTCTGCCGCTTCCCGAGCGGCCTCGGCATCGTAGTCCGTTTCCTGCTCGACCTCGCGGGCACCACAGCATTGGGCTCCTCGGCCGCACTGCACACCACGATCGCCATCACCGATACCCGTTCCTAACCCACTGAGAACGTCGGTGTACTGGTTTCGCCACTTCCAGACGCTATCATGGGAAACCCGTGTAAGCTGCTGGAGTTTCTGAAGAGAATGTGCCAAACATACCTTTGATACGTGTTATCGTCGTTTCTAATAGACCTCCCACACGGAAAACACAACCAGACGCCTGAGGAGCCGCATTGGCAGATGGCGCGCTGCATTTCATCCGAATCTATACGGACCTCGGGACTCATTGGAGGCTTGACTAGCTGACCCAACGGCGCCTTGACGCATTTTGTGCAAAGACGGCGATGTCGATCTCGGAGAACGATTTGGGCAGGCGGTTTGATAGCACAATTCTGAAGAAAATACGTCAGTCAGCGAGACCATCGTAAACAGAGGTGTGATTCAACATATCAAACTCACCCTGCACACAACCGTCCCGCACCTTCGACAAGGTCCTACCAAGTCCCGGGCACATTGCCCCGACTTTCCTTGAAAATCAGTCCTGACTGACGAGTCTTGGCCGTAGTACCAGTTGGCAGAACGCGCGCGAAAGCGCAATGTGTCTTGCGGGTCGACGGCAACGTCTTCAAGGGTGCATCGAAGAGACGAGTTGATCAACCCTTTGCGGTCCTGCAAGAGCGCATTGTGTAATATCCGACAGGTACGGGAGAGACTGTCGAGCGAATTCAAGTCGAGGTTCCTGGCCACAGACTGCGCGATCCTGGAACCGGTCAGTACTTCCTCCATCCCCTCTGCCGTTGAGGGGGGGGTTCGGTGATGGTCTTGAAATGACGACAGGTTGTGAAAAATAGAAAAGAAGGGGTGAGTGCCGGCCTACGGATAGCATCCCAAAGCCTTGGTCATGAGGTGGTTCTGATTCAGCACCTCCTTGACGGCATAATCGTGAGCCTCCTGATTATCCTTATCTGCGCTGCCGTTGCTCGCCTTGTGGGCTTGAGCTTCACTGGCATTCCACACCTGTCCATCTTTTTGACACTCGATGTCCTCGTCGTCCAATTCAACAAATACAGCCATGATGAAAATAGGTGGAGTGGCGGGGAAAGAATGAGGTGTAGGATTCAAAAGATGATGTCGGCGATAACGATGATGCGGTGACCAGGAGGGTTCTCAAAGACCCGGAATCGGACAGCAGAGCCCGGTGGCAGTCGAAGTAAGCGGGAGGGAATATTACACAAAGACTGGAACAGGAGAAAAATAAAGAAGAAATATCACTGAAGAGACGAGAATAAACGTGCCATCATCAAGCCGTGACTGTAGTCTCTGGCAACATGATATAATTTGATGCCAGTTTGACGTTCACACTAGCCAAGGTTCGTTGCTTCCAGGGAGAACAAGGCCGTTGTTGGGGGAGGAGCCAACCCCAGCCACGACCCCACTCTGGCTAGGAACCCCGGCACCGGGAGCAGCTAAGGGATGGCGGGGTACCTTATTTGCCCACGTCTCTCTCGCGACCGTTGCTGCACCTGGACATGTGACGTTTTGAACTTTCTTCTATTCTTGTTCGAATTTCCATCGCGATACCTTCAAAAGCCTCCTGGCTGGGGATGCGAAAAACTCAGTCTAAGCATATGGTACGTGGAGGCACTTCGCTATTGTGTACAGCTGTTACGCGTTGAGGGAGTCTTCCCCTCATGGCCCTTCCCCATTTGTAGGAAGGACTACTACGCGGGATGTGGCCTTAAGGTTGTGGTGTCGCGATTACTCCTAAAGATGCGATCTGGAACAGTCCTCTAGGCCCAAGAGCAATCTCAGTGTTCTTTATACCGCACTCTTCCCCACGAGACCCCATATCTTCCAGTTTGCCTGTTGCACCTATAACATCGCTTGGACTCTAGTGATTGACTCTGGATACATTACCCGCTAAGGTATGTTGGGTGTAGTGAAGACTGATGGTGGTTTTCTCTTAAAAGCACCGATCTTTTGCATCTGGGGCATCTGATTCGGGGCAACCGGTCGATATCCAAGTGCATCGCCTGTGGTGTTACACAGCAGCGATATGGTATCTATCAGCTTTCAGAAATAATCATTCTACAACCAGCTTATCTTCGGTCGATTGCCGTTCTATGGACCCGGAGCCGTCAACTCGACCTGCCGATACGAGAACATTGTGTCCGTCGTGCATCTGCTGCTCACCCATGATTGGCTCGCTGCGATGGTCGGGACCTGTCAGCTTCTTCTCAGCGCATCTCAGCATTCCAGGGAGAGCATCGCACTCACTTGAATACCAGCAAATCGCGACCGGAAGTCTCAGAATCTGGGAAGACAGATCGCCTTCGTTATCAGAGAGAGATTCCGTACCATCTGTTCAGGCCATCTGTCTCGGCAAGAAGGAAACGCTCACCCTGTCGGCGATCGGTTTACCAAGCGAGCCGGCACATATCCTTGCCTTGCTATCTTTAGTCGGCCACCGTCGATCATATTTATATTGATTGGTACCTGGTGCACTGTACTTCGACACTGAGACTCCTAGCCATCGCGTATCCTTCCACACAGTTGGAGAGATGGATTCTGTACTCTGAATCCGAGCTTATCGCAAGGTGGCACCGGCCCCTTGCACACCGCATTTCAAAGCTGCAGTGTCGAGCATCTGAGCACACTGATATGGAAATGCGGCTATCACGAAGTGGCACCAATACTGGCGTTTTCAAATCTCCAAGGGCATTTTTAGGCAGGGATGAAGACAGCTGAGAACCTCCCGGCCCCGCCGCATGAAAAGCTTGAGCATGGAAGATTGGTGGCTGCGATTTTGCCCCTTTTGGGTGACAAAATCGATCTCACCGAGTACAAACAAGCTGGCAAAAGGGCGCTTCACGGTATACGCCCCAGCGCCTGATTGGACTGTTCATTGTGGTCTCCATGGTGGCCGTCACTGACGATAGCAATGGCAGGGGCGGCCACGGCCAGTCTCCCAACCTGCATCAGCTCGAATGCCAAGTGGTGGATTGAGGGACATGCAGTGATGCGACAACGGCCTCTCGGCCCTCGTGTCGGCCATCTTCACAAGAACCTCGTGCTCGTCCGGACTCGCCTGTTGCGTTCAACAAAAACACTGGAATTCTGCGAGAGCCTCCCAAGGACCTGTCTCTTTGAAGAGTGGAATTATCAAAGCGCCCATTCCGCATCACCGCCATGTCGGCAGCTTCTAAAGTCGAGTTCAGCTCCCCACTCGAAGACGGAAAACGGATGCTCAAGAATAGCGCCTGGCTAGGGACCCCCTTTCCCCTGTCCAGATTTAGCAGCTGGCCTAGCGACTATCAAAAACTGTTAAGCCTTATGAATTTTTGGAGAGCCAATCAATTGCCCACCGACTGTGGCTTGCTGCGCGCAGCCAACACATGTCTATTAATTTCACCAGCAACAAACATGGTACCTAGTGTGGCTTCTGATGCTGGTCTCGACTATGACCTCGACCCGGCAGAGAGGAAAACCTAGCCCGCCTGTCTCATGAGTCTCAAAAGGACGCGCGATGTTGAAGATGATCGACCGTTAACCACAACTGACAGCGATCATTAGTGGACTCTTCTTCGGATCTTGCCAGGAGCTTAATTTTTTTCGTGTTGGATGAGATCCACTGGCGGAAATGGACCCCTGCTGCACCAGTGCGTGCCCAGTCGATCCACCTGGAGCGAGCTGAACTCCGAGCTGTGGGGATGTGCTAAGTATCCGTGCCGATTGCTACCCTGTTCCCAATTTGAGGATCCCTCGCGAGGGTTCCTCGTTCTTATCCCCACGGGCCCTTGACGCCTAGGATCTGCCGTGCAGTCTGAGAATTACCTCTAGACTCTGACTGATGTTCCAGAACTATTGTAGTATCGGTTCTTGGTTTTCGAGTCTGCCAGCACTTCACCTGGACGCACAAAGAAGGCATGCGCAAAGGCTGCATCTGCATGGTATTTCATCCCCACCACGTACTGTCGCACAGGATAAACAGGGGTCGTAACAAGAATGGCTAGCAGACTTGTTCAGCGCGGGCGCCAGCCCAGTCGTGGGAACGCCTGGGACCTTGGCAATGGCATCAGTGCACGGGAAGAGGGTGATGGGCGGCACGCTGTGAGCTGTCACAGCCTGGCCCCCGCACCTATACGGGGCACACCCCCCAATCCATTCCCTCAGTGTCACCAGGCTTCTCTTTTCTTTCCTTCCTTTTCCCCTTCGAGGTCCAGATTGACTCAAGACCCAATCCAACCTTGTTTCTCACATCCACGAGGTCGAGGGTTGTCTTCCCCACCCCGAGGGTCCTCCTGGCGCACCTTGATCCGTGTTTACAACGAAACCTAATCGGACCGCCACACGTCGTTCATCCGGAGGTCGAACCGGACCAGACAAACGGGGGCCTTGATTTGGACGTCTCGGAAGGCAGGACCATTGGTTCCTGCCGTCACGAGATAGGTCGGCAACATGAAGAAGTTCCAGTCGTACTTTACGCCTGCGACGGGACCAGATGACCAGCCTGAGAACAAAGATGGGGAGAAGGTGAAGGGAGGCCGAGGGAGGAAGCAGGAATCCAAGCCGACAACACACCAGCTACAACCAATACAGCCCCGGGGAAGACAACCACCACCGCCCTCTGAAGCGACGTCCGGACATGCCACTGCTCAGGTTGCGTCCGGCCGGGCAAGCATGCTGTCTGTCCCAGACGCAGCCACGGTTCGGTCAAGTTCCAAACGAAGCCCAAGCAGGTCCCGAGCCTCGTTTCGACACTCGGTATTCCCAGCAGGCGACCAACGGAACAACGACACTGGCACCATCATGGAAATTCGTAACGACATGATGGTTAATTGGCTATATGAGCAGCAACTTCGGAAACAATATGCCAGCGGCATGGATCCCTATGAAGGCGTCGTGTTGAAAAAGGCTCGCGGCAATTTCACCTGCTGCCCGCCGCAGATGGCGGGCATCCCCGAGTCACTCTACGCCACGGTCTCACAGATGAACGTACGCTGCGCCATGACGATCAACACACCCGTCGTGAGGGCGTTGATGGACTCGATTGTCACCAAGACTGACATCGACTATGTGCCGCTTCCAGACGGGCTTCGAGTCCAAATTCTGCCTTCGATGGCGGATCTGCCTAGGGGTCAGCTGCATCATTTCGCGGCCTTCATTGAAGACGTGAGGATGCTGGTTGTGTGGGACGATGAGCCAGAGAAGCTCCTGGACAGGGCACACACTCTGGAACAGAGGTTCATCGAGATCATCTGGGGAGGTGGTAATGAAGGCGAGGACGACGAAAAAGACGAGAAGAACTACGGCAACGTGAATGTCAACGAACTGGACCCCAACCAGCTCGAGGGCGCCCCGGAGAAGCGACCAGTCAGGCTGGAAAGTGCTATCATGGTCACGCTCACCATGATTCTATGGATTGTTTGCCCAGGGCTGGGTTGGAGAGCGCTGGCATACCAGTCTGCAGTTGATGGGACCTACCTCAGATTTGCGCTACTCGCCGTCTCTCCACTACAGATGTTTGTCAGTCTGTTCTTCTTCCAGTCGATTGTCACCAACCTTTTCCAGATCTTCGGTCCCATTTCGGCCGTCGCCAACAACAGCAAGTATTACAGCGGAAAGCCACCCCGACGTCTCAATCGCGATACCAACGCTTTACCTCATGTTACGATCCAAATGCCTGTATATAAGGAGGGTCTGAACGCTGTCATTCAGCCCACGGTTGTGTCTTTGAAGGCGGCCATCAGCACCTACGAAATGCAGGGCGGAACGGCCAACATCTTTATCAACGACGACGGTATGCAACTCATTTCTGAGGAGGACGCCCAAGCACGTCGCGACTTTTATGACGAACACAATATCGGCTGGGTGGCGCGCCCGCCGCACAACCCCAACCCAAAGGAGGAAGGCGAAGTCAAGTTCCTCCGTCGTGGCAAGTTTAAGAAGGCCAGTAACATGAACTATGCCCTGCGGACCAGCAACCTTGTGGAGGCCAAGCTCGACAACGTCCAGCGTAGTGCCAAGTGGACCAACGAGCAGGAAACCGCAGCGTACCGGCAATGTCTGGCTGAGGTCTTGGATGATGACGAAGGCCGGACTTGGGCTGATGGCAATATTCGTGTTGGTGATTACATCTTGATCATCGACTCGGACACTCGTGTTCCCAAGGATTGCTTGTTAGATGCTGTTAGCGAAATGGAGCAGAGCCCTGAGGTCGCCATTATCCAGTTCCAATCCGGTGTCATGAACGTTACCAATTCATTCTTCGAAAGAGGGTAAGTTGTGATTTGAAGCCTGAGAGGGAATGTGTTGGACTAACCGGTGTCCTAGTGTCACTTTTTTCACCTATCTTATTTACTCTTGTATCACCTACGCTGTCGCCTCGGGTGATTCGTGCCCTTTCGTTGGGCATAACGCTGTGCTCCGGTGGTCGGCTATTCAGGACGCCACGGCCTACACTGACGAAGATGGCTACGAAAAGTACTGGTCCGAATCTCACGTGTCGGAGGATTTCGAAATGTCCCTTCGCCTCCAGGTTGCCGGCTATACGCTCCGCTATGCCTCGTACACAGGCGATGGCTTCAAGGAAGGCGTCAGTTTGACGGTCTATGACGAACTGGCCAGATGGGAAAAGTACGCGTTCGGATGCAACGAACTTCTGTTCCACCCTCTTCGATTCTGGATCTACAAGGGCCCTTTCACGCCTCTGTTCCGCGAATTCATCTGCTCGAGCATTCCTCTGCCCAAGAAGATGACCATTATGGCCTACGTTGGCACATATTACGCCATTTCTGCCGCATGGTGCATTACCTTAGCCAACTACTTCATCACCGGTTGGTTCTATGGCCTGTATGATAAGTATTACCTGGATTCGTTCGCCATCTACATCTCCATTGTTGTTGTCTTCAACGGTCTTGGGAACCTTGGGTTGGCGGTGCTGCGGTATCGACTGAGCGAGAAGGGCCTGTTGAGTGCTTGTAAGTTATCTCGGCCTGATCTCAGGAACTTGTCCTATATGCTAACCCATCTCTAGACTGGGAATGTCTCAAATGGATTCCCATGTTCACCATCTTCCTCGGCGGTCTTTCTCTCCACACGGCGCAGGCTATCCTGTGCCACTTTTTCGAAATCGAGATGGTTTGGGGCGCCACGGCCAAGGAACTCGAGAACGTGAGCTTCGGCAGCGAGATCCTGCGCATCATTCGCAAGTTCAAATTCACGTTTGTGTACTGCTTCCTCTGCACGGCGCTCATGATCTGCGGCACCACCGTCTTCCCCGTCCAGTGGCGCATCGGCGAGTTCTATGCCATCTACCCGCTCTCCACGACCGTGGTAGCGCATTTCTCTCTCCCGGTATTTTTGAACCCGGCCTTGATGATGTTTACGTGGTAAAATTTGGGGCGGTTTCGGATTCTTTCTTTATGCCAGAGAATGGGTAATCGTTAATGAGGTTATTGTTTTGTTTCAATTGGGCGACATATATTTACTAGATGTTTTTGGATCTTTACACGCCAATGACAGGGTTACCTCGGGAAATGGGAGTTTTGGAGTCGCACAACTCATGGTGAGCTGAGAAGGGGGAGGGGAGCTTTTAAAGATGGAAACCGGCTTTATACAAGACAACTTAACTTTCTTTTCCACTTAGTGTACTTTTCAACGAGGGTTACCAACCCATTACAATGGCAACGATGACATAGACTTGTTTCTCATATTTCTTTTCACCATTAGAGCAACAGTAGGTAGGGTTCATGTTTGGGATGGGATGAGTGGGGCCCGCCTGGTATGCCCTATCTAGTCGAAAACAAATGTCGAATTAATAACTGCATTCCCATTTTGGCTGCAGTGAGATGCCAACACGTGCCGTCGTCGTTACGTCGACGGCCAGTGACGGCGACAATGTAAGCGACGACGGGGAGGCGTGAGGGTGAGCCACGATAAGAAAAGATAAGCACCGCCAAGCTCAGATATCTGGAGGGGCGGCGCCACACTCGCACACAATCCAGACCGGCAATCCAGATGATCAAAACGGCCCCGCATAAGCGCCCCTCCAAAAATTTTCCCCTCCATCATCTGCCACCAGCCAACCCCTGCGTGCGATTATCCGTTCTCTTGTAGCAAAAAAATGTCTCCAGAATACGGATCTCGTGTCTCTCCCCTCCTCTGCTTACCACAGCTTTTCCAAGTCTCTGGTTGGTCGCTTTCTGTCTGGGGATAACCTCTGGGGTTGACGTCTCAGTGTTCTGGACTTACCTTGTCCTCGTGGACTTGATAATTTTCTCGTGCCGGACCCGATCTCGGTGTGCCGGTTGGCGAACCTGGTCTCCATCATCCCAAGTCAGGACCCCTTCCTCGACCCTCCTCCTCTCGGCCAAAGTCCTCCCCTCCCACTTCCGACTGCCGCGTCTATTACCTGTAGCTTTCTCTCCCGCGGCGAATTCTTCTTTGAGCAGCTTTGTCGTCATCCGTTGCCGATCGTCGACCGTTGTGTATGTGTCGCGCGCGCAAACCGGACGAAATCAACACGACGAAAACGAATAATACGATATAGGAAACACCAAGACACACAATGTGCGGTATCCTTGCTCTGATCCTCGCCGACTGGCAGGCCACTGATGCCGCCTTCGACTTACACGAGGCCTTGTACTATCTCCAACACCGTGGCCAAGATGCTTGCGGTATCTCGACTAGTGCCGTCGGCGGCAGGATATACCAGTGCAAGGGCAATGGCATGGCCGCCAAGGTCTTTGAAGATGGCAAGCGCATTGCCGATCTCCCCGGGTACATGGGTATCGCCCATCTCCGGTATCCCACCGCCGGAACCACCTCCGTAGGTCATGATCTTGCTCCAATGGTGCTATATAAGCCGGCTAATCCTCTCTTGGCCGATAGAGCGCCGAAAGCCAACCTTTCTATGTCAACTCCCCCTACGGTATCTGCTTTGCGCATAACGGCAACTTGATCAATGCTCCCGAGCTGCGCAAGTTCCTCGATAAGGAAGCCCACCGCCATGTCAATACCGACTCCGACAGCGAGCTCATGCTCAATGTTCTCGCTAACGCCCTGAACGAGACCGGCAAGGCCCGCGTGAACACCGAGGATATCTTCAATGCCCTGGGCGACACCTACAAGAGGTGCCAGGGCGCCTGGGCTGGCGTCGCCATGATTGCCGGTTTCGGTGTCCTCGCCTTCCGCGACAGCTGGGGCATCCGTCCTCTGGTGATGGGCTCCCGCCCCTCTGTCACTCAGGAGGGTGGTATCGACTACATGTTTGCTTCGGAAAGCATTGCGCTCCGCCAGCTGGGCTTCAAGAACTTCCAAGATATTCTCCCTGGCCAGGCCGTCTTTATTCAGAAGGGTGGCAAGCCCCAATTCCACCAGGTCACCGAAATCAAGGCCTACTCACCCGACATTTTCGAGTACGTCTACTTTGCCCGCCCAGATGCGGTCATGGACGGCATCTCAGTCAACGAGAGCAGACGGATCATGGGTGCCAAACTGGCGGAAAAGCTGAAGGAGGTCCTCGGCGAGGAGGGTATCAAGGAGATCGACGCGATTATTCCCATCCCAGAAACCGCCTCCACCAGCGCGCAAGTAGTATCAGACAAACTCCACATTCCCTTCTCCAACGGCTTCATCAAGAACCGCTACGTCTACCGCACCTTCATTCTCCCTGGCCAGAAAGCCAGGCAAAAGAGCGTTCGTCGCAAGCTCAGTGCCATGGAGTCTGAGTTCAGGGACCGTGTCGTATGCCTGGTGGACGACTCCATTGTCCGTGGCACCACTTCGAGAGAAATTGTGAGCATGGCCCGCGAGGCCGGCGCCCGCAAGGTCATCTTCGCCAGCTGTGCACCACCTATCAAGTACCCCCATATCTACGGTATCGACCTTGCCTCTCCTCAAGAGCTTATCGCGCACGAGAAGACGAGGCAGGATATTGCCCGCCACATCAACGCCGACGAGGTTGTTTTCCAAGATCTGGACGATCTCAAGGCGGCGTGCACTGAGGCGAGCGGCGGCAAGATCACCCAGTTCGAGGTTGGCGTCTTCTGCGGCAAGTACCAGACTGAGGTTCCCGATGGATATTTCGATCATTTGAATGAGCTGAGGGGAAAGAAGAGAGAGGCTGCGTCTGCTGCCAGCGGGGAGGCTGTCGTCGCGAGCGGCGGACCAGTGAATGTGGCTAATGGGAGCAACGGGGTGCAGTTCAATATTGACTTGTCGGGAGTGACACCCGGTGGTCTAGCCCCTGTGACCGAGGAGGCTGTTAAGGGGACTGCGCTGGCTAGCCCAGATAATAGGCAGGACATTAGGTGAGTTTGGTTGACCTGTATTGTTGATGATGAATCAGGTGGGCTAACGTGAAATAGCATTCACAATCTGGCGACTGATCCCAACAACCGGTAAAGGGTGGATCAGGAGTGCCTTGTTGATGGTGTTTGGCGGTTGGGAGGTATCTTGCACTTTTTACTCGGTTCAATTCGTTGTACACTCGCTCAACTCTGGGGTTTTCGCGCGGCATGGTGCAAAATAAAAAAGAAGGGACAAGATACAGTGCCAAAAGAGAGGATAGAGAAGAATAGACGGGATGGAGGACAGGGGAAAAAATGGTTTCCGTGGGACAAGTTATATTATACCAGAGCGGGTGGCTGAATCATGTTGGTAGTGGGATGTATCAGACAGCGAAGCGAATATGTGATTTTGCTGGAGCAAAGAGGAGGGAGCGGGTAGTAAAAAGACAGAAAGACAATTCCATTGTTTGGTGTTGTTGACGTAACACTGGCAACGTGGTTTTCGGTGACTACCCTTATTTTGTGTTCCTGTGAGCTGCTACCGATATGAACAGCACACTGTCACGCAGCAGCAGAGAGGTCAACCTCGTGACTTGGAAGGGTAGGTGCCTGGCGCCACTCGATGGGTCTCAAGATTTCTGGGGTAAGCCCTCCTCGAGGCTAGGTGGTCGACTGACTTTCTTTGTTTCGAAGGTTAAATTACCCGAGCTTGCCAGCCCAGCTTTTAACGGCATCTAGGCTTTTGAGCAATCTTCCATAATTCTTGACCGCTACTCAGAACTTGTTTGCCTGCTGTGCGATTTACGACAAACCAAGCCTTTACTTTTATTTTCTGACTTGCCACATCACAACCACAGCAACATCCTTTTTCGACTTTGGAAGTCGCGAGTAGCTGAACTATCAACCCACATATCAACACCTTTCACGCATCAAGCAAAACAAAACTAAGAACGAAATGACGACCGAGTCTACTTTTGTTGCTGCTGCCCCTCAGCCTGAGGGTGAGAAGACTGCCACGGCGAGTGCTGTACGTTACCACCTCTATTTGTAGGTTAATAGTGATAACAGCTGACAGATCGGGTAGTCACAGACCACCGTGGAGAACAACGGCAAGGAGGGTAGTGGCAGCGACAAGAGCGTCAAGAAAGGTGCGAGTGATAAGGGCTCGGAGAAGTTGAAGGCTTCGCTGCCCGTGTCGATCCCCAAGAAGCCGACGAGTTCGGACATGTATTCTGCTTGTCATTATGACTAGGCTGGACAGAGGAGATTTGGGTGTGCTGGGTTTTGGGGTGGAGGGAAAAAGGTTTACTGCTTCTTCATAGGGGCGCATGTGAAGGGAGGGGGTATGCGGCTGGGATGGAGTGAAGTGGATGATGAGGCATGAATGAAGGAAATGAACTTCCCATTTTCTTTTTCGAGAAAGAGAGTAGGCGATTTTTAGGAGCAACTCCCGCAATCTGAACAGGTGCTAGAAACAGCTGTTGCTTCGTGAACATGTGTTAGATTTTCAGTATGGGAGAGCAACGTCGTGAACAGATGTATCGAATTTGAAGGTATAAAAAGCTCTGACAGCATCGTTGCTCAGTTGATTGAACGCATCTCGACCAAATACAACACTATTGGACCCTTTGTTTTCTTTGGTCTTAGAGTGCTACCTAGGTACCTACCTAGAGCACCATCGAGACGTGATCACCTCGTCGCTTTGGCAACAATAGTGCCTGAGAAAAAGATAGATATTTGCCGTTCCAATCGCGTCCCCGGAAAGAGATAGTCTTCTTCTTAGCAGAGGCTCAAAGAAAGTGGCAGTATCCTTTCACAAGGAGGCCTCTCACGATGGAGTGTTTGGGAATGTGAATGTTCCAATGAAGTGAAGCCTGGAGAGGATCAATTAAACCGTCTTTATGGAATTGCCTCCTCAATTACACTTTACCAATCCCCTGGGTTTCGCTACTCAGGTCACATCCCCACTTCAACTCTTGTTCATCAGTGAAAGTCGCACACAGCGTGCGCGTCCAAGTCTCCATACCATTCAGGTGCTAGCTTCATCAACCCCCTCGACATCACGTCGGCTTTCGAATTTCACTCCAAAGTCTTGTTCACTATCATCGGCCCGCTTTACATCGTATTCTCGGCTCCCGCATTCACTTCCACTTCAAGTTCCCTTCATGAGCGGCCAGTTGCGCATGGCGCTCACGTCCCAGTCGCCCTGCCAGAGCGGGCTCCGTCGACCCGGTCGACATGCCCTTTCTTGTCCATCAACGATAAGTCGCGCCAGAGCGGGTTTCATCGACCCACTTGAGATGACCGTCCTTGGTCATCAGCGACAAGCCACATAGGGCGTGCGCGCGCGCCGATTGCCATGCCAGAGATAACCACACCAGCCCTCGCGATGTCATCTTTTCCCCCATCAGCAATAAGTCGCGCCGGGGTGGGCTTCGCTGACCCGCTCGATATGCTCTCGCTTGTCCATCAGCGATAATCGCGCAAGGCGCTCGCAGACCGGTCACTCTATTAACACAGGCTTCTTCGGGCTACTTAGCATGCCCTCTCTTGCTCACAAGCGACAAGACCACGTCACATAGGGCGGGCGCGCGTGTTGCCATGCTCGAGCAGGCGTTAAATATGCGTCGGCGTGGTGATAGTATGGATTAGGAGGAGCTGGGCTTTATAAGTAGGTTACAGCAGATCTGCTTGGCTGCCGAGGGGCCGAGTGTTGTCTGTTGTCGCTACTATTCTGACTTGCTCCTGGGTCTCGTTATGAGGGTGAACGTCCAGGACACCAAATCAGTATGGGATTCAAAATCACTTTCACAAGTGTAGTGGCTTAAGGTGAGTAAGCTGACGAGTGAACTTCTAGCTGGTGTGTTTTGTATAGAACCAAGTGTCACTTTCAAACGGGGAATCTTTGGAGCAGGGTGTTGTTACGAAACAGCTTCAAATATGTATGTTACTCTCTGCTCCCCACTCCTCCAGGGGCTTTGGAAGGCTCAGACGACTGTTAATAGGATCTATATTACAACGTGTGCGTGATAGTCTTGAGTTGGCCACAAGGCTCTGGTAGTTGGCCTCAGAACGTCCTGCTCGCGCGTGCGGACAACAGTGTCATCGAGCATTGCGTCTGCGCGGGCGTTATATGAACATCAGCCAGCAGGCCCTCTATGAGTCAGGGGACGATGGGATGAAAGTCTAGCAGGCTCTCTATGACAGTGCCCTGGATTAGAAGTCGCATGCTCATGAAGGTTAAAATGAAGGCCGAAGGTTTTCCGGAGCAAGTGAGATTGCTAGGAGATGTAAGCTCCAAGGCACGTAGAGGCCAAAACTAGCTCTGTATGTGGCCTTGACATATCTCATAAACGGACGCGAGAGTTGATGATGCGTTGAGCAGGACGCTATAGAGGCAATGGCGAGAGGGATACCCCATCTCCAGCACTTGAAGGGGGATACAGGGGCGCTGTCGATCTAGAAAGGACATTTTTCTTGGAATTGGACAACCATGACGGCGCTTCGGTCGGAGTATGCCATGTTAGACTAAGGAGGGTGACATCTTCGGACCTCGGGTATGAAACTTTAATGGCATTACATGAGGAGATCAGTTTTAAGACTACCTGGTAGTCATCATTTCATGTGGGAGGTGAGAGCAGACCGGCTAAAATGCAATACCTTGCCGTCGCGGAAGTCGATGTTCAGGATGATAGACGGAATTAGGGGGTAAAAACAACGTTTGCTCGCCGGACAACGCAACTTAACACCAAGATAGGGGCTTTCATTTCCTGGTATCCAGAAATGATGCCTATGTTTCTAGCAAGACTTTTCTAGATATTATATCAATTTGCGAAGGAAGGTGTTTGTTTGTGGCCAAATTGCATTCCATGAGTTTCTTAATAGGTATGCAAGTCATGTTATTTACCTATGAGGTGCTGACCTGAAAAAATCAAGGGAGGAATTTAACGACGGGAGTACGATGGACTTCAGCTAACTCTGGGTCTCTCTCTGGTGTCTAAAAGGAGCTTGCGGCAGCTTGATGTGCCGGGTTAGTCTACAAGGAGTAGTTAGATATATAAGAACGAAGGTAAGTATACGCCGTTTCTTATATACCTTAAGGATTATAGACATTACTCTCACTTGCTATTAAGTAGCATCACTATCGTAGATACAAGAAATATATAAATACTGTCATTAGCTTTAAACAGATACGGAAATAATGTTGACGGCTCCCAACGGATATAAAAATAATCCGTCAGCGGCTTTAAACAGTTAATTAAATAATACGAGCAGTTGCAAACGGCTAGCTAAAAATGCAGCAGCGGCTGCAGCCGGATACAGTAATAAAAGCTCGGATAATTACATTAATTTTTTGTTAAAACAGGTCCCCGTGAGGCCTGTAATTACAGTGGGTTGGCTGCTGTAATACTACGTAGTGTTGGTTGTGGTGGAATACTGGATTCGGCCAAGTCAACGGCAAAGTCACCTACCCGGCAATCCTCGCCTACCCGGCACCCAAGGAAAGGCTCCACCCACTACCTCAGGGCATTTCAAAGGCCTGCATCGGAGGCCTTAGTGGATCAAAATGGCCTATATTTTATATTTAGGCTATTAAGGCCTATATACATGCCCTATATAATTGGTGGAATCCTAACCCTACGATGACCCGCACTTTGGTTATAGGGGGGGCGGTTTGGGTGAACTTTTGTATGGGCGTGAGTCGCTTTTTAGCCAACCTCACCAAAATCGGGGTCTTCCAAGCCATACTCTGGCCTATCTGCCCGCCCTGGGGTGCAAGGCCCTGGAAGGCCCTCGGTGGGTATGTGGTAGAGGTCGAGTGCGAACCCTACTACAGAGTATTATAGTAGACTTTAGAAGGCTATCGCCACAAATATAGAAGGTTACCCACTAATTCTCTGTTCTACAGTGTCACAGACCAACCATATAGCAGGGCCAGGCGGGGTGTGACGAACCCCTGTACAGAACCTCTGAAAGGGATATTCGGTTGAAGGCAACTTCTGACAATTGGTTCGGTGCAGCTAAACAGTGCACAACAAGATGTCTCAATGTAAATATAAGATACCGTGAATATAAGCTATGATTATATACTGCGGAACTATCTACAAGCTATCTAGTTCCTCCGTATATATAGACCTAATACCAAGACCTGGATCATTCTATTACTCCTCGGATTATAACTAATTCTTAAGGATTATAAGTAATTCCTAGGAATCACTTATAATTCCTTTATATCCCGGATAATCCACCTCTTATTAGTCTATCCTCCTTTCCTCTAATTAACTACTATACCTCCTCTTTCCTATTAGTTATTTCTTTCGGGTATCCACATTATATTCGTAACACGATACCCCCCCTCCTAGGTCGACGTTTCGGCGACCCTATTTAAAACCTTTCGCTAATAACTATCCTTATCTACCATAAGTTCTCCTTTTTATCTTTCTCTACCGCTACGATATTTAATTACGTAAGTAAATCCAAACGCTTACCGACGTTAACCCGTCTCGACCTCGCGACGAGAATTCTATATCGTCCTTTCGAAATACTTACTCTTTATTCCGCTTATATTATCCGTAACTTTTCTTATATTGTATCGCCTACCGAATCCTTTCGTTACCTTAAGTATATTTATCGCGGTCTTCCTCGCTACGATATCTTCGGGATTACCCCTCGTTAGTTATCTTATATTATTTTACAATATAACGCTATAAAGGCGGAGCTCGAACTAGCGGAAACGTAAATTAAAGCTACTACTAAGAATACCCGTTATATTCGAGAATAGATTAAGGCTAAGGCCGAAGTTACGAACGAAAAGGTTCGGCGCCTGCGAAAATAGAAGAAAATATAGCTTAAGAAAATATCGCGGACTATATTTCGGGGTCTTAATACCGTAAAGGAACTGGAAGAATTAGAGCGCTAAGAGACCGTTAATAAGGCCGCCTCCCCTACCCTCGACTCGTCTTTCGACTAGTCCTTCATCCCCCCGGATTAGCTAATCCAGGACTCCGCTGGTACGGGTATTGGTCCTATAAGCGACCTAGACCCCTACGCCTTTCCTGGTTTTCCTTTAATTCCGACAGCTGGTTCTCCGCGGTATTCCCTACCCTTAGTCGTCTAGGGTTTTTCCGGTAGAACTCCTTTAACTCCTTAGGATAGTTAAGGTTTGTAGTGTTAGTTATAGGTAGGTCCCTAGGTATTTATTAACTTTGTAGTGTAATATATAGTACGCCGACTACTACGTCGGAGATACGGGTTCGATTTCCGTTAAGATTTTTAATATCTAGATTTATAAGTACTACCTATAATCTAAGTACCTTTTCTTTTTATCGTCTAGTTTAACTTAGGTCGGTCTAAATATCGCCGATAGAATTCTTTTAGCTTATCTGGATAATTTAGATTTACTATTAGTTCCTATAAATTATCCGTAGCTGGGTAATCTAACTATCCTATTAAGTATTTTAATTGACTTTTATTAATCCGTAAATCCAGTACTTCTTTTATATTATACTCTTTTTCTTCGTCCTCCGCTACTTTCTAGGTATTAATCTTGCTTACCGGTGGTATTAGTTCCAGAAGTGAGATGTAAAAAGTGTATGACCGTAGACGTATTGTACTAGGTAATTCTAGCTTATATACCGTTTCTAATATCTTTCTTTTAACTTTAAATGGATTTACTCTTCTATAGTCCAGCTTTTTACTAGGCCTCTTTATACGGAGGTTGTATATTAATAAAAACACTTTATCCTCCTTCTTTAAGCGAGGTCCCTCGAGCCGTTTGGTGTTATAGTACTTGCGCATACGTTCCCGAACGAACTCGAGCTCTTCTTTGAGTTTAGTGTGCAGTATATATAGTTTTCCTGCTTTTATTGCCGCCCTAGGCACCTTTACCTCTGGTCTTTGCCGTAGATCTGCCTTAAAACCGTAGTTCGCGAAGAATGGTGTAACTTTAGTTGTCTCCGTAGGTGCCGTATTGTACGTAAGCTATGCCGCTGGTAAGAGTTTAACTTAATTATCTTACTTGAAATTAATATAATTCCGAAGGTATTATTCTATAATCTGGTTAAGCCTCTCCGTCTAGCCGTCCGTCTGCGGGTAGTATACTGATAACGCCTTGCTTTTTACTCCTACTTGCTCTATTAGAGCCTTCCAAAACTTCGATACAAATTTAGTATCGCGATCCGTAATAAATTCCCTTGGCCATATGTATGTTGCCGTAACGTTCCGAAACACCACATCCGCCAATTGTTCCGCCGTCCAGGTCTCCCTATAGGGCAAGAAGTATGCCCACTTAGTGAGCCTGTCGACTACCGTCAAGATGCTATCGTATTTGACGCCCGTAGTTGTGTCCTTGGATTCTGGTAGTTTGGTGATGAAGTCTATCGATACCGAACTCCACGGTTGCTCTGCCACTGGCAATGGCTCCAAGAACCCGTATGGTTTGTGTCTCTCTGCTCTTGTTCTTTTACAGAGGTCACATTCTCGCAACGTTTCTTCCGTAACTCCTCACTCTGCTTGTCGTTGGTGTGGTAGACCTGAAAGAGCTTAAGCTTTGCTCCTTCTTTGAGCTTGATCTCATGGTCCCATGGTCCCCTCTCTGGTAGACCTTGAAGGTGTTTTGCCGTGAACACCGGATGCCCCCGGTATTCCACCGGTACCTCCTTCTTATCGCCCTTTTTCATATTGTTGTAATAGGCGTATTTATCCTTCATTGCTGCCGCAATTTCCACCAACGCAACTGTTCCTACTAACCCTACTTCTTCGATCCTGCCGCCTTTGTCGATTGAGTACACTAATACCTCTTGTGTCTCTTGCGGTGGTGCCGTGGAGGGTGCTTGTCCCGCACTCTGCTCCTGCCGTGCTCCTGATCTCCCATCGTTGGTCGAATACTCCCGATATATCCTCGGTCGTAGGTGGCCACCGTCCTTCCAATCGATGTCTGGGTTATAGTCCTCGTACCATAGTTGTCCCAGAATCATATCTTTTTCTGGCCCTATATCTACAATGTCGAAAATCACTGTCGTTATTTTTCCTAATACTGTGATGTCCAGTAGTAATGTCTCTCTAATTACTAACTACGTAGGGAAGGGTCCCTTCATAATAACCTCTTCCTCCTTCTTCTTCCATAGAACTCGGGCTTATTATATAAATCTTGGTAAAATTAAGTCCGCTTCTGCTCCACTATCCACGAGTACCTACATTTAAAAACCCTTTTAATATACTACTACTTGTAATCTCTTATCTTTTATACCCCCCCTTTATATAGTAGCGACCTCGCTGATACTTTACTTATAGTCCTTTAGAAGTTTACAGTCTCCGTAAAAGACTATAGCCCTTTTCCCGATTATTATTAAGTTTCTAAAGCGTCTTTCTTTATTAAACTATTTAATAGTTCGAAATCGGTTAACTATTATCGTTAGGCTTCTTCCTATTTTTCGTCTTTTATACCTTATTAAATCCTCCTTCGATTATATATCCGCCGCCCTTTTACCGTACCTTTAGCTTCAGCTTCGGCCTAAACGTCGTAGTATCTCTTAGCCTTTATTTATAAGTAGAACGTATAATCTAGACTCTTATATTACGTTAATTTATATTTTTCTTCGTTAGTAGTGTCTCTTTCCTAATTAGTTATCTACTTAAGGTAGTATCTTATATACCTAGGTATAAACTATATAATCTGGAGTTCCTTCTCTAATTTAACTAGGTCCCCCTATCTCTATAGGAAATAGTTATCCAACTCTTCCTATTATCGTTCCCACCTAGCTATGGTCCTTACGACGGACTTAGGATCTCCGTTTCTTCCTAATTGCTGTACTGGCCAGTGTTCTTAAAAAGCCTTACTCTGGTGATGCTCTACGCACTTATATATAATATACTGGAACCAAGGTATCCTCCTATACTCTAGGTATCTGGGATATAACTGTACTATATCTCCATCGTATAGTTCGTATTATTTATAGCGAGGTACTTGTCCGGGCATCTGTGAGAGCCCTATACTGGCGATCTCCTTATTTTCCTAATACTCCTCTTAATTTGGTTCCCTAAATTCGAACTTACCCTCTCTATAAGTTAATTATAGTAGCCTTCTACGGTATTACCTAAATTTGATTTCGGGGACGATCTATTATTTATTTCCCTGTTAGAATTATATAAGCGGTTAGCGATTATTTATAGTTTATATTACTTTATTTTCGAAGTTATAGTAGTATTATTTAATTACCTTCCGTTAGTTCCGGAGTTCTTTTATTTTCTCTTCGAATCTTTAGACTCGTTCTTTAACTTGATTTAGGGTCCCTCCCGAGTATAGGTCTAAAGTACGAATTATATTTATAGTAAAGAACTGCTTTAATCGTCGTAGGGTTTCTTTAGAGGGTCCTAGAGCAGTGCTTTCCTCTAATTTCGTAGCTCCTTTAACCGGTAATTTTTATCTTATAACGTAGTCTTCTCCTTTAGAGTCGACTATTAGTTCTTCTTTCTAAGGTTCGTACTTATAATCGCTATTAGTATAATTATCCGTTAAATTCCGAAAATCTTCGTTAGAATACTTTATACTAGAGATCTCTATTACCCGTATTATTTTAGCGACTATTACCGTCTCTCTTTCCTTCTAACGGAGCTACTTAGGTGCCCGATAATCTCCCTTAAAATAGCTTATTTTCCTATAGTTAAAGCATTTAATATCGTTCTTCCCTTTAAACTGCTTCTAAACTACATCTATCTTTATAGGCCCTACGTAGGTAGTTCCTAAGACGTGAGTCCCGTAAGGCCGTCTCTTCTTCTTGTCGTTAGGACGGTAGGGTTCTTGTATACGTATGCCCTTACGCTCTTTACAGCGCTGGTATTGCCGGTTGTCGATGCGGACCGCTATTGCGATATATTCGTCGATAATCTCTAGTCGCTTCTATCGGTACACCTCGTCTTTAACTTCTTCCTTAAGCCCATTATAAAATAACTATATTAATCCTTCGTCGTTAATCTCGCTACGTAGTATGTCTATTTTAAATATTATAGTATAGTCGGTAGTAGACTTAGTCTACTTAAGGTTAGTTAGTTATTTCTGGGTATACTTGCTTTTATTATACTCTCCAAATACCTCTTTAATTTTCTCCTCGAATCCTTTATACGTTTTGAAATACTTCTTAGTAATATCCTCCCTTTCGTTATATTTATTATCGAAATAATCTCTTAGAATTAACTCGAACTAGGTAAGGGCCTTATCCTTAAGCCTAAACGCAGCGTATATTACTTTGGACTCCTCGTCCGGGAAATGGGAAGGGTAGTACCGAAAATATACTTTAAGCTAAATTAAAAATCCTCCCAGTTCTCCTTTAGCTCCTCCGTAGCGGTCGGGAACCTCGAATTTAATATAATCTCCTTCCTTACGTAAGGTACCGATCTCCCGGTGGAATATATCGCTCTTCTATATAAGGGCGTTATAAGAGAGGCGCGACTTGTTTTTAAGTTTCTGGATATGAGTAAGGAGTTGGTCGATAGTGGGTTAGGTATTGGTATTTCCGGCTATAGCGTTTAACTTAGCGCCTTTAACTTATCCGATAATAGAGTTAAAGTGAGTATATAACGTATAACGAACCCCTATATAAAACCTCTAAAAGGGATATTTAGTTGAAGGTAACTTCTGATAATTAGTTTGGTATAGTTAAATAATATATAATAAGATATCTCAATATAAATATAAGATATTATAAATATAAGCTGTAATTATATACTATAGAATTATCTATAAACTATCTAGTTCCTCTATATATATAGACCTAATACCAAGACCTAGATCATTCTATTGCTCCTCGGATTATGACTGATTCTTAAGGATTATAAGTGATTCCCAGGAATCACTCATGATTCCTTCATGTCCCGGATGATCCACCTCTTATTGGTTTATCCTCCTTTCCTCTGATTGGCTACCATGCCTCCTCTTTCCTATTGGTTGTTCCTTTCGGGTGTCCACATCATATTCGTGACACGGGGACTGCAGCTAACCATGCCGGCCAATCGGAAGAAAGGGGCACAGCAGCAAGGCTGTCAGGGTCGGAGGAGGCTCACTGCTTGGCAAGGGTGAGCCAGATCACCGCGATCACCTGACGAGCGTGGTGAGCGCAAGAAGGATCACCACGGGTCGCTGGTGAGCGAGAGTGATCCAGGTACGGAGGTATTTAGGGATTCATGGTCTATATATACGGAGGAACTAGATAGCTTGTAGATAGTTCCGCAGTATGCAATCACAGCTTGTATTCACGGTACCTTGTGTTTACATTGAGACATCTTGTTGTGCACTGTTTAGCTGCACCGAACCAATTGTCAGAAGTAGCCTTCAACCGAGTATCCCTTTCAGAGGTTCTGTACAGGGGTTCGTCACATACAGCACCTACCAGGTGCTGTAGCCTAGCACCCCAGCAGTGAGCTACAGGTATCATGTGTGACAATTCCGCTACGCTATTAGTGTATTAGCTACAGGGCCCTTAGGCCTGTATATGAGCCATACCTATTTTAATACTATTTTAATAAAATATTTTAAATAATATAATATATTAAATATTTTACGGATTAAAGAAATAAAATATCGGTTTTTTATAATAATTATATCTAATTTTCGATAATTTACGTACATCTTAATCTTTTTTTTTAATTTTTTAATAATTAAAATTAATATTATCGTTTAAAATATACTAAATTAAATAAAAAACTTATTTAAATATTTATTAAAATACTTTTTAATAATATAAAGTTTTTATAAAAAGTAAAGTTATAAGTAGTAATATAATATTATTTTATTAATAATAAATTCGATTTTATAATTATATGTTGAAATACAGCATTTGTTTGTGGATTTTACAGTGTGTTTAAGCCCTATGGAATACAGGGCTTCAATGGCTTGGAAAATTCAACAGTGTTCA